>JADLZN010004188.1:170000-182500 GCA_018155175.1 Sinocyclocheilus anophthalmus
TAACCATGGTGCAAATAAAAGTAGTTCAGGGTGCAGCTCCAGTCCTGTTCAAACACACCTGAACCAGCTCGTCAAGGTGTTCGGGATCACTAGAACGTTACAGGCAGGTAACCAACAAAAACATGGCTACTACACTTTTTCTAGTAATGTAAAAATAGACGATAGTCCTATGAAATCAGTTTAATTTCTCTATTCTTATTTTTTTTAATGGCTCAATTATGTTTTAATAATCAAAAGCATGATTAAAATAAACAATAATGGGGCCCTATAAAATGTTTTATTTGTTGTCCGTCCGAAAATGATAGTAATTAAATGAATGCATAAAATGTAAACCATTTATTTTTAAGTTCAACAGAGGTTAACTGTTAAAGGTGTCATATGATGTTGCTAAAAAGAAAATTTTTTGGTGTAATGAAATGTGTTTATGCGGTGTAAAACACATTATTTTCCACATACTGTAAATTATTTTTTCTCCTCTATGCCCCGCCTTTTTGAAATGCGTTGATTTTTACAAAGCTTGTCGGTCTGAAAAGCGAAGTGTTCTGTGATTGGCCAGCTATCCAGTGCAGTGTGATTAGCCGAATACCTCAAGCGTATGACGGAAATATTATGCCCCTTACCATACTGTTGATGCCATGTCCAGCCGGAGCGACGAGACAAAACATTAAAACCCATTATAAACTAGGCATTTGTTGCGTCCAGTGGGGACATAATTACGTATTACAATGATTTATACTGTCTTTTTTTTTTTGCATCGCGCCGCGTAAACATAAACCCTGTCTGCATTTGTGATCTTGATAAATGACAAAAACAAGCGCTACTCTACACTGCTCAAAAAAACTCACGTTTAAATCGTCAGTGGCAAATCTTTTAAATGAAAACATACTTACGTGAGTCGCGGTAATCGGCTAGTCATTGTTACTTTCTACTCCTCAGATCAGGACACAGTCCTCCATACATGTGCTGCACCACATCTGAATATTTGGGTTGAAGTGTTCTGGAACGGTGTTGTAAATACAACCTAACCACTGATTAGTCGTGTCCTCTTTTGGAAGGCCAAAAAAAAAGTAGTTTCGCTACACATCCCCTAGCGTGAGCCAAATCCCTTTGGTTCGTCTTAGCTGTAGTCGCTTCTGTATCTCTGGTCTATTAGTTGATCCTGCGGCGGGCTGTGAGTCCCATCTCTGCTCCCGAGAACCTGTGCGGCGGGGCAACCCGTTCCGCGGTTACTCTTCGTCCTGTCCGACAATGACGGTCAACACACATTTGACTGGTACCCGTGCTGTTGGCCTCCTGTGCTCGTCCCGGTGACAGTTCATCCGGCGATCCACGATGCGCTAAGTTCACGTAGGGTCCCCTCAATGCGTTCTCAGCACGGATCTCTCTAGGCATGACGAAGTGGAATCGGTCCTCTTTTTTGGAATGACCAAAACAAATTAGTGTTCTGGCTTTCACAACGGCACACAGCGTACAGGGCTGCAGCTACAGAAACACAGGCAAAAGAAAAAGTTACGCCATGCCGGGTCTGTTGCTCTTTACATCATCGGGTATATGTGCTTGCTTGTATGCAGCACTTTCGTTACGAACAACGTCGTTTTCTAAGACTCGTATGGTAGGGGGATCGTGGGGCCAGGACGCCAGTCTTAACGGTTTAGTATAAGATATCTCGTGGATTTGGAGCGTTAGTCTTTGCAACTTTGTACAGCATCGTCTTTAGGCCATCCAAGAGCTTGGACACTCACAAAGAGGAAGTGACCTACAGGACACATCGCAGGTCCTATTAACCCCTTAAAAGTCAAACTGGGATGTCTCAAAGAAGCGTGGAGTGGGGGGAGTACGACTATCTATTGTGGTTTGGTTGTCTGGTGTCGTGTTCCAGTAGACAGCATCTGATTTTTGGCGCGTCGGTGGGGGTGTGGGTTGAAGACCTTTGAGTTTTTCCCTCTATAATCTGCTATGTGAAACCGTGATCTTAGTGTCCTATCCTTCAAACTTAACACATCCTCGGTGAAATACATGCGAGCCTTTCTTTAGCTTATTCAGATACGCTCTCTCCTCCCTTGCGATTTAGAGCGCTCGTAACATCCAGTCCAGCTATGCAATTGAATTCTTTCGGTAAGCACTACTTGGATTTATTCATACACGCATAGCTCCTATGTTCGGTACGATGTGAACATAAAAGTGAGCTGAACTTGGCCCTTCAGCTGTCGAGCTCTGTTGTGCCCCTGTCTACTCTGCATTTATCATCATTGGCCAAAGCAGCGCCCGCACCAATGAGCGATTCATTCGAGACCGGGTGCTGTTAGAGAAATTGGAAGGGGGTACGTACGCAGGCCGTGGGAGTCGCATGCTCTTGCTGGATCCTCGCAGGCGTGTTTGACCTCTTGTGCAAGAGTCGCCGAGAAGCTGAGGGTGGTCCTGCGGATCCGTCTCTAGAAGCAACAAAACGAGCGCCGGACTTCAGTATATTGAACAGGTGCGCGTCATGTGTGTGGTTTCTAACTTGTTAATAGTTTCGGCGAGCGCTTGCGGACTCCTCCCCAAGCGCTTTGTGCCGTTCTGCGTGCCAGAGCTATAGGACGCCAAGGAGACTCCCACAACCAAGCAGAGGGCCAAGAGGCGTCGCTTCAAAGCCTGCACAGTCACCCACAAAAGTAAGCATCCATCAAGGCAGCGTCCCCCGGGATGTGCACACTTGACGTTGCTCGTCGTGCAGATTTTTGGAGCGCAGAGCTCTCAGCAGGAGGTTTACGATCACACCATACGGGAGATGGTGCGAGATGTTCTGCGTGGAGAAAACCGGCTCCTCTACACTTACGGCGTGACCAACTCGGGCAAAACCTACACCATACAGGGTAAGACGGCCATTCCAGCACCGTGCATGCATTTCTGTACAGCTGGATGGTTGTTAAGAGTGGCTTTGATTGAGCAGGTGCGGGTGGAGAGGCGGGTCTGCTGCCGCGAGCGTTAGTCTCTGTGTTCCTGAAGCTGTCTGGACGACTGTACTCCGCTATGGACCTCAAGCCTGTACTGAGCCAGGAGGTCCGTAAACTGGACACGGGAGAGGTCCGTGCTGAGGAGATGCAGCGGGATGCTTGTTCTGAGAGAGTATCACAGCTTTTAGAGATTTAGTTGCTATTCTTTAGAGTTTAGAAACAACGTGTAACAGCCCTCTGAAGAGTGTCAATTCCTCCTCAGACCTTAAACTATTGGATACATGCCAACGATAATGACAATGAAATCTCTGCAATCTCAGACACTTTTAATACTCTCCCTTAAACAATGATTTGATCAAGTGTTTTACAAGATGACTCGATAATCGTTTTTGATTAAGTTGAAGACCCAACTTTATGCATAACCCTCCTTTTAGGGTTTGATGGTGAGGAAATTTTCCCACCGGTTGATCGACGTGTGACAACACCGGTATCACCGCGGGGGCGTTCCCTCTTTTCCTCTCTTTCCTTCGCTTTTAAATGGCTTAAAAGCGCTGTGCGCATTTTGCTTTCACTTTTGAATTAGCGGCAGTTAAATTGCTTGAATTGCTTGAATACAACAACAAAATACAACGTCAAACTCACTTTAGCATAAGGCCTATATATAAAACATAGAACTTTTATTACAAAACAAAAAACTACCCATTTATAGGGCAGGGCTATGCTAATATAAAATAACCAATAACTTGCTTAAGTATGACCTTGCATTAAGTTTAATAGGTATACAAAACTGGAAGTAAATGTGTATAATATGTAACCAAATAAATAAGAAACGTAGAAAGTTTATTAGCAAAACGAATGTCAAATTAAATAAATGACAACATTTAAATAAAGTAAAAATCGGCAAACAATGTGGAACCAATTAAATAAGAAACAAATGTTTACAAAAAAAAAAACTTCCAAAATCACCTTAGATAAATGGCAAAAATCAACGGACTTTTCAAATCCAGAAATATTTAGAAACGAACTCAGTCCGCCGATCGTCTTGTCTTCTCCCTCGCTCTCCTCTCTGGAGAAATGAAATCTGATCTGTGATGCGACTGTCGTTCAACTGCATTGAGCATCCGCGTTCTGTTTTTAATTGTAGTGTCTTTTCTTTTACTGAACTAAATTATTTTTTTTACTATAAAAAATCAAAACGACGGTTGGGGTCGGTGACGTGGTGGGCAAGTGACGTAACCGGTGTTGTGGCTTAACACCGGTATCACCGTCTATCATGACAAGCCTACCCTCTTTCCATTAACGGGATAGATCATCCAAAAAATTTAAATTCTGTCATTAATTACCCACCCTCATGTCGTTTTGAATTCACCTTCATAGACCGCAAGGGAACTACTATGTTCAAGGTCCAGAAACGTAGTAAGGACAACGTTAAAATAATCCATGTGACATCAATGGTTCAACCACAATTTTACGAAGCTACGAGAATACTATTTGTGCAAAGAAAAAAAAAACTTTATTCAATTTCTTCTCTTCCGGGTCAGTCTCCACCGCCAGTCACAGAGTACACGAGGCCCTAAATTATATGTGTCCCTGCAGCACAAAAGCAGTGTTAAGTCGCTGGGGGATATTTGTAGCAATAGCCAACAATACATTGTATGGGTCACAATTATACATTTCTCTTTTATGCCAAAAATCCTTAAGTATATTAAGTAAAGATCCATGTTCCATGAATATATTTTGTAAATTTCCTACCGTAAATATATTAAAACTTATTTTTTTGTTAGTAATATGCATTGCTAAGAACTGCATTTGAACAACTTTAAAGATGATTTCCTCAATATTTAGATTTTTTTTTTGCAACCTCAGATTCCAGATTTTCAAATATTGTCCCATCCTAACAAACCATACATCAATGGAAAGCTTATTTATTCAGCTTACAGATGGTGCATACATCTCAATTTTGAAAAATTTACCCTTATGCCTGGTTTTGCGGTCCAGGGTCACATATAACTTATTTTATGATCAAACTAGTAATTAGACTTAAAACCTGGCAACCACATGAAAATGTGTGAATGCATGTTTGTCAGACGTCTTTGGCCATTCAGTGTTTCTGTAAAAGCATTAACAATAATACTACTGATCCTTTGTGTCCCTCAGGATTTGAGGTTTTCCTGGGCCTTCTCTAATGGTCTTTTTGTTCAGGTGGAAAGCACAGGTGGAGCTCAGTCCAGGCTGCGAGCGGGTTTGTCCTGGGACAGCGGCATCAGCGGACTCTCAGCAGCCAGTCACATCGCAACACAGCTGGAGGGTGAGGAGCTCTGACATCCACCCTGAGCTACATCACACTGAAAACACTGGCAGAATCATTCACACTCAGCCCAGACTTTGGTTCAGTGAATGTTGATATGTGAGCCGTGCTGGAAAAATAAGAGGGAATGCTCATGGCCTAATTGAGCTACAGGTAGAAAAAGTGAAAAATGTCGATTTTGAGGTTTTCACAAAAATTAGTTCATTAAGCCCTCGTCTAGCGATCCCAATGCTCCAAATAATCATTTTAGATGTAGGGTAATTACCTTATTTGTACGTTTTCTAACAGAAGTAACTCTTCTCTGCTCCGCTAAATATACACACAATTACAGTATTTAAGTATTCACGCAAACATAATCTGTTATGTCTTAAGTGAACGTTTGGGGAAAAACGTCTGATGTGTAACATTATATTAGATCCGTGCATTACATTAGGTCTTATTATATCGGCCGTCTGTCTCATTATAATGATAAAAGAAAAGAGGGAATCACTCGCTGCTCTTGATTGAACTGCCTTTGTAGTTTTAATAATTTATTTGTAATGAACACACTAAAGGGATTTTTACATTTTATCTATTTGTTTTTCTTACTTGAATGCTTTTGTTTAGATGTGAAATGAAAAAGGCAATGCACTATTTGTTTGGCTTTTTGTTTTTTTTGCATCTGTTCTTATTTATAATAGCAAAGATAAAATAAAAATAGCTATATTGTGATTGTTAATAGAGTAATTATATTTAAGAAAAGACCTGGGGGAAAAGATGCAACGTTGCAGGTGATTCTGCTTTAGAACCTTCAGAAAACTTTAACTCTGACTTTGCTGACTCTATCGACATCAAACGGGTGTAGCTCAGTCATTTTTCATCCGATTCCAACAACATATCATTCTGAAGGTGTTTTAATGGAGAACATGAACATAAAAAAAAATAAACTAATTTTTTGAAAATGTGCTCATTGTGACTCAGCACGGGTCACAAATGTTAGGCCACTTAAAGAGACTTCCATTCTGTTTCTAAGAAGTGACCAATTCCAGCTTTACTTGTTAGATATGTTTGAGATTTCAAATGCAGAATTTGGGTGAATGTGACCCTAATCCTAATGTAAAACTGCTTCTGCGGGTGTGTGTTTGTCTTCCAGACTCAGATGGCGTGTGTTTGGAGGCGAATGGTTTGTGTCTCAGCGGTGGAGAGGATCTTGAGGAGGGTGTGCAGTTCTCAGTCTGGGTCTCGTTTTATGAGATCTACAACGAGTTTCTTTACGATCTCCTGGACGTTCCACCTTCACTTCAGTCCCACAAGAGAGCCACGCTACGCCTCAGTGACGACAAACACGGAAACCCTTATGTAAAGGGTAAGAATCACAAACGGAACAGAAATTACATTTAAAGGTTTTCTTTCAATTTTAATGATATTGAACCGTTCGTGTTCTTGCATTAGATCTGACCTGGATTCAGGTACGAAGTGCAGAAGAGGCCTGGAAAGTGCTTAAAGCTGGACAACGCAATCAAAGCTTTGCCAGCACTCACCTAAACCACAACTCCAGCCGCAGGTACGTGCCGAACGCCATTAAAATCACTCTTTTCTGTATATGGGTTACTGATCTTATTGTGAGCCGTTCATCCATGCATGCGTTTCATTACAAAAAGATGACACATTGTAACACTTGTAAAAAAAATACTGTAAGTGGATCTTCGTTCAGGACTCCAGTCATTTAGACTGCTTAAATTCCAGTCATTTCAATGTGAATTTTATGTGAGGGCAAAATATAAAATGTGTTTTCTTGACATTTCTAGCCATAGTATCTTTACTATCCGTGTTCTACATGTCAAGCCACAAGCAGAGCTGGGACAGGTGACCAGAATCAGCGAGTAAGTCCATTCACATTATGGTTCGCTGCTTCATTAATGATATGTTTTGTAGTGGTAGCCTGGAGAATTATTCCAGCTGTTAATGTGGAGTTGTCATGTGTTTTGTCCCGGCAGGCTCTCTGTGTGTGATTTGGCGGGGTCTGAGCGCTGTAAAGCCCAGCAGAACGGCGAGAGAATGAAAGAGGCGAACAACATCAACACCTCTCTGCTGACGCTGGGGCGCTGCATCACTGCTCTGAGACACAACCAGACCAATAAGTGAGTGACGCTTCACGTGACTGGGAGTGCGAGGTCGCCACCAGCTGCCTGATCGATTTATACTGTCATCGCCACAGGTCTCGGCCTCCGCTGGTCGTTCCGTTCAGAGACAGCAAGTTAACCAGGGTCCTGCAGAGCTTCTTCTGTGGTCACGGCCGCTCCTGCATGCTGGTCAACATTAACCCCTGCGCCTCCACATACGACGAGACGCTGCAAGCGCTCAAGTTCTCTGCCATCGCCACACAGGTAACAACATGACTGACCGTTTCCTCTCTCCTCTGGATGCCAAACATCCTCCGTTCACAGATCTCTCCCTCTCTCTGTTGTGTCAGCTGGTGCACGGGCCGTGCAGTAAGACGCGGGTGGCTTATATTCTGTCGCTGCTTCGTGAGCCGCCTGCGGATCTCAACAACACCACTCTACTGGAGGAGGAGAGCGACGAGGAAGGAGACATCACCATGTTTGATCCTGAAGTAAATGCACTTTTAGATTCGTCATAAGAGAGACGAGAGGACTGCAAGTTGTAGTCTGTTTCTGATTCTAAATTACATGACACATTGTAGTTTGTCGTCTGACCCATTACATGTTTTAGGTAAAATAATCAATTACTTTTGACCTAACTTGTTTTATGAACATCCATTTAAATAGGATAAACTTATACCATGCTGATTAGGGCTGTCAGAATAGCTGAAAAACTACATTTGAACTTTGTACTTATTATCGAATTATATTAGAATTTAAAATGCATTTCAGTTAGGGTGAAGAAAAGCTTTTGGCTTCTCTCCTGAGGCCACAAGAGGGTGCATTGAGCAAATATTGCTAATGCACATTTATTCAAAGCATAAGATAACATGACTATCTGTGAAAAAAGTGCATAATGTTTATAAACCAATTATAATTAAGTTTCTTAAACAACTATAAACAAAACTGTATGTATGCATAGTTTAATACAAAGGGCTGAAAGCCAATCACACAGAGTATATTTATCATTTAAAAACATGAGATGCAGTGGGATGATGTGGAGAAACCCGCCATAAAGTCTCTGTTTTTTTTCAAAGTTAAACTTGCATTAATTTTACATGGCTTTCTAAACATGCGTTTCTTTTGTGCGAGACGCGAGTGCAACGCTGATAAAGATGTACCCGTCCCTCTAGAAAATGTGCGAAATATGCGTTCTGTGTGAACGCTTGGTTTCAGTTTTGATGTAAACAACATCTTCTCCGCATTGATGTTCTCTTTTCCCGCAATATTTGTAATGAACAATGCAGCAGCGCCGCATCTAGTGGCTTCAACTGGATAGGCTAACAAACACATTAATGCAACAAGACTTACATCGTCATCGCATCTCGTGCGCCGCTGATAAGCTGCTGCCTTAACACACACCTAAAATTGTGTACCTAAACCTAACGGAGTAAAATGTTCCGTTCGTCGTTATTAACGGCATTAAACATCATATTGTTAAGGTTTTCCAAAAATGGGGTTTATGGAGGAACTGAAGGGGGTTTGTGAGGTTTATAAGCTAATAATTAATTGCATCAATTTAGAATTAAAAAAAAAATTTAAAATACCATCCAAATAAAACACTTTAAATATTTTATTTGTTTACCTGCATGTCAATGTGACTATTAACCAACTTCAGAGAACCGTGAACATGCAAATGTTAATTAATTATGACCTTATTACCTTCAAATCTCAGGGGGACAGAGAAGGTTTGGGAATCCCTGCATTACATGTAAATAAAAAAACATGAATTTTTTAATGTGTGTGAAAAGACAACACCTCCAAGATGCAGTAATACCTGCTTAAACAACCTCCATTCACATAAAGGAATCTGTCCATCAGTAGTTATGCCAGTGTCAAAGGCTGTTTTTCTCGGTTATCTGTGTAATTAATGACTGGGTCCTGTGTGAATGTCCACAAAACTGACAGACTTTCTGAATGTACGTAAGCGGTAGGCTATTTTAGAAAGTAACATTTAAACAATGAATATTAGGGAGAATCTATTCTAAATGTATTGCTATTGTGTGCATCTAATCAAAGTAACTGTAATCTGATTAGGAGTATTTTAATGTAATTTGTGGATTATGGAATCCAGTTTACATGTAATCAGTTCTGTTGATGACTATTTTTCATGTGAATGTCTCGGACACTTTATTGGTCTGACAGCGTAAAGATGTTTCTCTGTAACTGCGCTGTTTTCTGCATGTTGGGCAGGCGCTGCTGAAGGCCATCGACGTTCTGAAGCGTGAAGTGCTGCGTCAGCGGCAGGAGAAAGAGGAGCTGGAGGCCACGGTTCGAGAGCAGGTCTGCGCTGAGATGATGGAGGTCATCAGCCGCATGCAGGAGGACTTCAGGTACCTCTACAGCGCTTCTGTGGATCAAGAGGAGTAAGATGTTGTGGTACATTTGGATGTTTTAAGTTCTTTCCTTGTGCAGCGAGACGCTGGAAACCGAGAGGGATCTGATGGAGAAGAGATGCGAGAACAAACTCAACAACTTGAAGAGCAGCCTGAAGAAATATTACAGCCAGGAGCTAGAGGTCCGTGATGTTAGAGAGCAATGACGATGATCTATAATAACTCTGACTATTCCTGGGTGAGTTGATGGTTTTACTCTTGTCTTGAAGGAGCGAGACGAAGAGATCCGAGAGCTTGCTGCAGCTCTGAAGGAGAACGAAGAGGGTCACATCGCCCCGGCTCCCATTTTCCCGCCTCTGAGTGACGTCAGCGGTCCACGGCGCTCCCGGCGCTTGGCTTCCACACACAAGCGAGACGCGGATCACGAGAGCGTGGAGCTGACGCAGTGTAAAGCCGAGCTAGAGCAGTGCAGAGCTGAGCTGGACCTGAAACACACAGAACTGCGCCTGAAAACTCTGGGTAAGGTGGAAAAGGAGGAGAAATAACCGATTCCGAGAATTTTTCTACAACTAAATCCACCCTCTCGTTCAGAACTGAAGCGTCTCCAGGAGAACCTGCCAGTGACGGGCACCACAGGAACCCTGACCACTACAGCCGAGCGCAAACTGCAGGAGGGCCAGCGGGTCAGTGCTTCTGCTTCTGTGGACCTCAACACTTACTCATTATCACTCTTACTCTTATCAAAGGGACTAGCAAATGAGGAACACAAGTGACCGATCATCCAGTGGTTTAGAGAAGAAGTGAAAGCATAGGAAGAGATGAACCTGACACAAGTTCTTGAATGCGAACCAGTGTGAAGACTTAAAAAAATAATAAAGCGGATGGTTCCGGTGCTTGATTCTGATTGGCTGAGCCACGTTCGAAGCTGCTGTAAATTACAAAGTAACACACACCTTTGTTTACGTTTGGGTTGCTCGGCAACCCGCAACAGTATTCTTTCCCATCCAACAATGTTACTCCTCAGAATACGGTTTTATTAATATTACACTTTATTTGCTCTGTTTTTTTTGTGAAACCTTACTACGTATATGGATTAACCGTTTTATAAAAGCAATAAGCTCCTTGAAGCTGTGGTTTACAGTGAATTTATAACATCTAAGGGGGTTTAAAAAAAAATGTTTCCTACAACGCCCCCCTTAACTGTTATAAACTTCATAACCCACGGCTTCACGGGGGTTTTATTGCTTTATTTTGTAATGTCAAATTTGAAGCAATTACTTTATTAGTTCATTAGTTTTGTTGTAGTTTACAAGATGTGCATTTGCCCTATACAAAAAAACCTAACTTTTTCATGTATTCTATTAATCGGTGTTGATTATTACAGTATCCAGGGCAATGATGATTAAAAGTACTGCAGATAGTGTTGGTTTAATCTCAGAGCGCACACTGAAGGGAGAACTGCAGGATCTCATGTGGGACGTGTCTGTTGCAGAACCTGAAGCAGCTGCGGCTGGAGCTCCAGATGCTGGGCGTGAAGCTGCAGTCTGGAGAACGAGCGTGCTGCCGCAACACCGACGGAGAGAGGCTCCGAAACGCACTCTCCTCCGCCGACGGCAAACTCGCCAAACAGGTAAAACACGAGAGAGCTCCTCACTTCGGACGACATCAGAACGTAAACATTGCAGTCTGTCTTAGCTGTGATTGACCGACCGAATGCAGCTCTGACGAAAATAACCATCTTTGCTCTTCCTGCGTAATATTGTGTTGCAAACATCAATGCTGGCAAATGACTCTGGTATAAGCAGGATAATCCACGGTAGCTGTGCATTCATGTAATAAAAAGGAAAGTAACATTTATTTGAGCTATTACTGATATTCAACCATGTCTAGCTGGATGCACAGTTAGTTTGTTCCGCACCAACGTCTCTTCCCGTGTTCTCTCTTTAACTCCTTTCACACTCATTTAGATTGAACACATCTACTAACAAAATCCAAATGACATGCATTCCTCTTCTAAATCAGTGTTTCCCAACCTTTCTTTAGTCGCTGCACCCTTTGGAAATTTTAACAAATTTGTGGCACCCTACAAAATTTATTTTGTCACAATCTTTGAATTTCTAACTTCGATATGATCTTTGAAAAGTATAGATATTTGGTACAACAGGGAAGAACTGCAGAATATAACGTCATACAGATATTTTTAATATTATTAAAAATTGTCCATCAATGGTGGCAATCAGTTGGCTAATTTCTAATGAAGAGACCAATGTATATGACATTTTAATGTAGGCTTTTATTCATATGTAAACATTGTGAGAGAGTTAAAATGGTAATTAAACAGTTTTGCTCACTCGGTGTATTTTTGATTTTACAGTTGGGTAATTTTCTTGCAGTAGCACGACATAGCTTGATTTAAAACTTTGAATTGAAAAAAAAATGACAAGTAAACAGTCAGTAATAAAATAAGAACAAATAAAGAAATTACTAAAGATAGCAAATAAAAAATAACGATAGGCCTACAAATAAAATAAATGGCTTTTTTTAGTTTTTCAGGTATGTCAACACAGAGGGGGCTATTAAAGTTTATTATTCTTTTTTTTTTTTTTACAATTCACATTACAAATGTTTAATCCTATAAAGCGATTATTATCTAGACAACGTGAGCATAACGGTTAGCAGATCAATGATTGAGAGGGCAGCGTAACCAGAGTTGCCCATATACCACACCATTTTACAACACAGTAGGGCTATTGCAGACTGTACTGTAATACTGTACTAC
>JADLZN010004188.1:187500-189519 GCA_018155175.1 Sinocyclocheilus anophthalmus
TTTATCTACATTATCTTTTAAGTGTATAACTAATTTTATACAATGATAAGCATTATACCATTTATGGTCAAGTATCGGTGGATGTCTCAAATAATAATTAAGGAGATTTAAATTTAACTATTCTTAAAGCGGAGGAGTGCCCCCCCCCCGGTGCTTGATTCTGATTGGCTGATCCGCGTTCGAAGCTGTTGTAAATTACTCTACAAACACACACATTTGTTTATGTTTGTGTGTTGCTCGGCAACCAATTTGTAGCAACCACAACTGTTTCTGAGGCGCTACATTGTTTGAAGCATGCTCGCTTCGTACCGAACACGCCCTTAGGCTGTTATAGAATTCCTTGTAAAGCCACGTCTTGCACGGGCGCATTGCTTTCATTTTAAAATTTACTTTTGATTTAATTTTAGGAATAAGACTACCCCTCAGCACGAGCAGGCTGCCTGTTATTTTCAGTCACTCCGACTAAATGTGACTTGGCAATTCTATATAAAAAAAGATTATTATTCTTTTATTAGTTTATTTTATATATATAATATAGACAACACCAGCATGTTTTTCAGCACATTCCTCCAGTCTTCAGTGTCACATGATCTTCCAGAAATCATTATAATATGCTGATCTGCTGCTCGAGGAACATTTCTGATTATTATCAATGCTGAAAAAAGTTATGCTGCTTAATATTTTTTGTGGAAAACGTAATGCAATGTGAATATTTTGCGTCGCTTTTGGTGTGCACGCAGCGGTACAGAGTTGATTGAAACGTGATAAAAAGGCTGTGCAAAGGTTTAGGCACTCTTTCAGTCGTGTTGATTTGAATACCTGCAGTCACTTAATAATGCTGATTGTGACCAAATTGATTTGATTGGCTCAGTGAACCTTCACTCTGCAAACACAGCAGCAAGCCATCATGAACAAGGTTTCTGGTGGCTTTCAGGTGCGCTGCTCCAGATGTACCTGTAGGCCTGGATGGCGGCGGAGGTGTTCTTCATCTCCATGTACTCGTGACCCATGAGGGTCCAGGCCCCCAGACAGCGTGGATTCAGCTTCAGAGCCCGCTGGAAATACAGAGCGGCCTTCTCGTGCTGAGACCGCAGACTGTAGTAGTTACCTGTGAGCGGACAACAAAACACTATTCATAATCGACTTCATGGTTCATGCTGATTGACTCCAAAGATAAATGATTACAGACCTCAACAAACTGGTTTTTCTAGATTTCGTACTACATCCCGGTTCAAGAAATCAATCATCTGCTTAACTGGAAGGCAGATTGCTTTGAGCACACCCACTTCATGGTAAAATTATTCAATAACATCCAACAGCCACCTTTACATTCCTGCTTAACCCTCTGGGCCTCTTCAGCCAGAGCTGCGTCTTTTCATTTATAAATGTTTTGCTTCACTGGAACGGGACGACACTTGGTGATGTTTGTCGCATTAGCTAAGTGAACACACACAAAAAAACTTGGACACGATGCTAAAGGGTCGAAAAATTACAAAGTAACACTTGGTGCCTCTGGAGTCAAAAATGGGTGTACAAGGTGTACAAAAAAAATAGCTCATAAAAACTATAAATGTTGCATAGTATCATAACATCCCCTCAAAATTCGAAATGATGATCAAAAATATTATTGAACAAAAATATATTAGTGTTTTTCCTGAAAAAAAAAAAAAACATTTCAAGGCTTCTGTCACTTTTGACCGCGAAGGTACCAAGTGTGAGCCAAAAATGTCCCGCGTGTGCAGAGATTACCCACAGTCCCGAGTCAGACGGACTCACCGATGACGCAGCACGTCTCCACGCGGTACTTATCGATCTCCACCAGATTGTGTGCCAGGTAACTGAGCTCCGGCTTCATGCTCTGACAACAGACAAACACAGGATCTGAACAGAATATTACCTGGACTTCACTTTAATTTAATATCAGCAGATAATCTGTGTAATCTGACCCAGAAACCCATACGGTTCTGCAAGATCTCAGTCCAATCCTCCTTAAACCCAAAGATATTCCTTTGGCTGAGA
>JADLZN010004189.1:0-109945 GCA_018155175.1 Sinocyclocheilus anophthalmus
TACAAAAATTTTACATTATGACTTTAAAGTCAATTGCATTTTAAAATTCATAAATACGAGACCGTCTAAATAATGAGATGCTAAGTAACATAGATCGAAATTATGAGATATTAAGTTATAAGTCAACTTCAAAAAGTTTAAATTATGACATAAAAGTCCAAATGACTGTTCATAATTATGACAAAAAAAAGTCATGGTGAGGTAAAAGAGATCAAATGACAAAAGGTTTAAACGGACATAGAAATCAAAATTATGACAATTTCAATTATGATTGTGAAAGGGGGGTTTTTCCCCCCACATTTTTAAAATTTTTTTATGAGATAAATCGAAATTATGACAAAAATGTCAAAGTTTAAAATCATGACAAAAAGAGTCATACTTATTACATTAATTCTAAATTATTTTGTAAAATTTGTAAAATGTACTGTAGACAGAGAGAGAGAGTCGCAAACCCCCCCCCCCCCCCCCCCCCCCCCCCCCCCCCAAAACCAAGTGTCATACACATTATTACAGAGTATTGCTCGAAATAAAAGATCGCAAAAGTAAATTAAATTACAAGTATGTACATAGAAGTGTATACATGTTACTCAGTTCCCAATTAATTTTAATTAACAGAGCTTGACCTTAGCATGTTGCAAAACTGACAACACATTGCTTTAATAATAAACATTCAAATGCATAACAGGCGACTTCAACTTTTGTTAATACTTTTCACTATTCAGTGATCAGATCTAACATTGATTCTTATTTCATCTATGATCTTGGATGGATATTTTTTTACTTAACGCATTCTGTAATTGCCTTTCCTGTAAATGATAATGGTACTGCATCAAAATTTGACTTAAAGAAGGTATCTTCTTCTTAAGTTAATGTCAGTGTTTGTATGTAAGTGGAACCATATCCAAAGTCATAAGTTCAATTCCCAGGCAAGACACAAATGCACTGTAAGAATAAAAGTGTTTCCCAAATATGTAAATGTTGTCTATGTAGATATTTTAAATGTGTTGAAACCTGTACGCTTACCATAAGGCCAAGGTGGAAAAAAATGGTATTCTCCAGAATTTCAGGTTTGTTCTGTTCTGATGTTTTGATCTTTTTGTTTAGACTGCAGTGTCAGCTACAGTAGAAACATGACAGCACATTACAAAAAGATGACATACGCATTGTTTGTGCATGTGTGTGGGCGTGTGCTCATATATTTGCATATAACTTTACATGGAAGATCTGTCATGATGAAATCTCACACACAGCTGCATGAGTTTGGAGCGTGTGAAGATGATGATGATGAAATTGTTAGTTGCGAATGCTGAAGATGTGCCTCGATTCGACTGACCGAATTTAGACACATGAACGGAAGATTAATATCACAGCAGTTTCACATACAACAGCCACCAAATAATATTTTATTCCTTCTTATTATAGTTTGAATTGGCTCGTCATTAAGAACTGTCAGTTAAAACTATTATTTAGAACATTTTACTGAAATGGTTTGAATTTGCCTCTATATGTCTCTCTGTGTTTTAGGAAACATTCATAACAGCATATCTTCTTCTCTCCTGGTACAATTGGCCACACAGCTCAAAAATCATCACGCTTTGTATTTCTAGTTCATGTTCAGTTTCCAGGTTCATCACACTTGTTGTTCCAGATCATTACTGTCATTATAAACTGTGAGTTTGCTGCTGTTGTTTTCTGTTAGAGACTGATGCTTTCTAGAGGGATTGTCAGTTCTGCAGCGACTGCAACACAATAGAGCTGCAGCACTGAACTGTGTTCTGTTACTCCTCCATTAGACGGATCAATAAATGCTGCATCTGCTGTCAGAGGAGAACACAACAACACCAAGAACACAGAGAAGGTGCAGAGAACATAAGGGCCACAGTCGGGGAACAGTTTGCAAAAGAAGATTATTGCTTATGATTTTTTCATGGTTTTCGTACAATATTAAACATTCTTTAAATAACAAATACTTTACTGGGTAATAGCATTAGACCAATCTCTCTGTTTCTGAAAAAAGGTATAAAATTTTGGTTGGTTTTTGCCTTTGCAACAGGGTTCAAAATAAATAACTAAATAAATAAATAAGAGCAATAATAATAATACAATACTAATAATTTTCTTGCCCCTTTGGCAGATATTTTTCCTCATTTTAAGCAAAAACTCTTTTTTTTTTGCAGTGTATTTGCCTTAGTTTGTGATATTACCATCACTGTTACTATTTCTCATATAGATTAAGAATGTGAGAGTGTGTTTTAAGATTTACTGTAAAATTAGATCATTTGTTTTTTTTTTTGTTCTGGTTCATATTTTAGCACTAAGACAATGGGGCACTGTAAAAGGTTTCCAGGACCGTTTTAATTTGAATGTCACACTAACTAGCTAACTAACTAACTAACTAAATAAATAAATAAAATAAAAAATAAAAGTACTAACCCCTGGGACAAAAAAAAAAAGTGTCCAAAGTTGCAGAAGCACTCAAGTGGTCTTTTTTACTAAACTAGCCTCTGAAACACTGTTATTGCTTTCTGGGGTTTTTTAACACTGTAAATATCACTGTAAAAATATTTTTTGACTTGATTCACTCTGAACAGTATATTCAAGATTATTTAGCCAGAAAATAAAGTATTTTTTCTTAACATGTCCATGTGTTACACTTGTTTGCGATCTGTTCACATGCATTTCTCAGCAGAGGGCAGACTCGTTCACTGCAGAGACCCTCAGCTTCAGTGACTCCAAACTTACTGGAGGAAAACATTTCTAATACTGACTTGTTGAAAAGTGTTGGACACATTATACGCATTTTAGTAAAAGGCTGACAATGTATTAGAAGAGCATTAAATAGTACTTCGTGCTGAGGGTTCACAATTCTTTCTAAAGGTGTTTGACTCTAAGATGCTTGAACATTGATGGTCTTGAATCCGTGCAGGATGGTGGGAGGATTCATCAACACTAAACTAGCGTAAAGCATCTTGGTACCCGCCATCCTCGGAGTGAAATTAATGGGCATCCTCATGGTTTCTCGAGGCTGGATTGTTAGCCTGAAATATAAGAAACAGGACATTTAGGGAGCAACAACATGCCAGCATCACTTTTACTGTTACAAGCTTCACTATCACTGCTGCTCATGTTTAGGGTTAGTAGTTTACACAGAGGTTCATTTGCAGGCCTATATACTGGAGCAAATCTACAGTTTAAACACAAATAAACTTACACTAGAGATTCTGCGATACACACAGAAACTGAAATTACCTGTGATTCAGAAATGCTGGCGGACAAGTGCGTAACTTTTAATAGACACAGCCGTACACTGTGTACACCCTCCCAGTGTACACATACATCTGAATGAACTCAACTGTTTGACGCCCATCAGCGACTTGTTCACACAGACTCACTCTTCAGGTATGTGAACAAAAATTCATCACAGTAACCATAGTTTCTGCTAAAATACTGTTACTGCTGTCATGGTGTACAAATGAGTATGGGATCTATCTTAAACCGTAATAATTTTTCTATTGTTTTTAAAATATTTTTTAATTACAGTGATGGATAATATAGCTTTACTGTACTGTAGTGGAAAGAGTCACTGTGGTACTTGCTTTGATCAATTTGGAAAGGAGTTGGCAGATGTGGGAAATGGGTGTGAATAGAAATGGATGAATATGGATGTGTCATTTTGTTAATATATTAAAATACTCAATCAAGCTAATTATGCAGAGACATTCGTAGGTTGATTCTTCTGAACAGAATATGACTGACACTTTCTAAACATTCTGATTTGAACATCCCAGCCAACCCAACTACTGTATCAACCAACGGTGTGCAGTATGAGCGGAGCTATCGGTTTGTTTGACCATTGACTGATGGGGGCGTGTTTGGGAAACCTGTTTCATAACAGTCATTTACTTGTATGATTATGTTGTGTATTAATTTGGTGATCGCTCAGAAAAGAAACACTTCATATACCTTGTTTGAACTTTCTCCTGAAGTCCTGAACAGGCTACAGTCAGTTCACCGCTCACTGCCATGCTGAACGGGTTGGTGAAGGTCACTGTGGCCACTTGCTGCGTGTTGATGACCACATACTCATTCTGAACCTGGAAGAAAAAAGTGCAAAAAAAACAAACAATTGCCTTCATGTGTAATGCATTTTATACAACGTTTGTATGTTGTAATGCATGATACATTTCCATAAATAATTGTAACCAAAATTAACATGCATTTTAATATTTGACAATTATTTGTGATATCGGAACAGAATTATGAGATATAAACCTTGAGCTGTGAGATACAAACTTATAATTCTGAGAAGAAAGTGAGAATTGTAAGATATGAAGTAACACATAACATATTTATCCCGTTGTGAAAACGGGCTTCCATAGAAATTAATTTTAATGCATTATACTTTCAAAGTTGTAACAATGAATAGAGAAATGTTATGATGTAATTAACTGTGGTTACAGTTATTGATAAGATCATGCAATGCATTATAATGTGCATTACAAGACATAATTGATGCAATAAAAACATGTTTATAATGAATTATATATAAAGGTCTCAAGTAAAGTGTTACCACAATCTTTCCCACATAGGATCTATGGTTTTGGATTGATGCATGTCTTTATTAAGTAGATCTTTAAAACAATCTGAAAATGGTTTAATTTGTTACTAAACAAATGTCTTGTCATTTCGTCTTACTAACTGCATTCTCAGCCCATTCAAGGATGGGACTCTATTTTGTCCTTTGGGAACTGATTGGTCAAGTCATGCTGACTTTTTTATACAACAACATTAAATGGCAACATGAATTGTGCCAGCATATACCTGTATATTGAGGGAAGGGCTGCAGATGTTGAACTCCTCTGAAGCCAGCACTCTCTCCTGAGACTTCACATCCTCAATAACCACAGCCAGGTTAACCAGAGAATCCCCCGCAGCCTCCGTCAGCATGTAGTCCTTGAAGGAGATCTCATGTTGTATAGTCACAGCTGGTGGAGTACAAGAAACAGGGATCATGGATTTGACTGAGCAATTCCTAATGAGTCAGTTCGTCACCTTTTGGCATTCATAATCATATGATCCAATAATATCCATATAGGTGTTTTTACACTGTAAGACTTGGAAGTAGACGAAATGTGTTATGCATACTGGTTGTGTTCAGAATGGAATATTAGCTTACTGCACATTATACACTGCCCACTATTTAAATAAAAAATAGTAAATGAACAGTATGCAGTTAGCATCCATGATGTGAACATTTCAGACAGTAGTAGGGCTATATTTGGTCATTGTTGATTAACAAAATGCAGAGTGACTATCCAGCTTCTTACTTCAGAGGGCCTTTCTGATAGATAGATAGATAGAAGATAGATGAGATTTTTTTTAATTGAACTCTAATTGTATTTGTCTGAAAGGGTGAGTACATTTTTGGGTTCGATGTGATATTCTTTGGTCGGTGAACTATCCCTTTAAGCTTTTATGGGGCATTTAAATCCACCCCTTTTAACACATCCATCCATTCATGTTTCTTTTATGTTTTGCTACCTTGTAAGGCTTTATTTTTTAAAAGGAAAATAAGTTTGGCTGTAAAAACCAAAAGTTCTGGTTATACATTTTAAGCTAATTTTAAGTATTTTTTTCCATTCACTATAGTTTGCAGAACTCTTACTTTCTTTTGGGCCGATCTTCACATCGCCATGAGCCTCCCAGAAGGTTCCAGTGGGATTGCGGTTGTACTCCTTGTTCTGAGCGTTCACATGTTTTCTCAGAAGTTTCGGAACAGCGACTTTGTTAGTGATTGTGACGTTGAAAGAAATGTTTTCGCCGACTACAGGGGCTTTCAGAAGCAGGAGAGAAACCGCAAGGCCCTGAGGTGCTGCATGAAAGGACATGTTAGATGAAATGTTTAATCACTGCATTCAGTCATATAGTATTCAAACACACAAAGAAATGGAAAACCAAATGCTAGAACTTACCCACTCCTCCTGTAGCACCTTCACCTCTGCGAGCTGGAAGAGGATTTTATGGAACAATATGTAATCTAAAAAATAATAATTTGAATATTACATAAACAAATAGTTATTCAAAGAAGATCGTGGTGCAAAGGTTTTTTTATCCTCTGTTTTGTCTTGTCATTTCCTCTCAGTTT
Organism: Sinocyclocheilus anophthalmus; assembly: GCA_018155175.1. Lineage (NCBI taxonomy): Eukaryota > Metazoa > Chordata > Actinopteri > Cypriniformes > Cyprinidae > Sinocyclocheilus > Sinocyclocheilus anophthalmus. The sequence goes on from JADLZN010004189.1 coordinate 6,146, forward strand.
GCTTCAATTATGTGTGTGTATATATATTATATAGATATATATAATCAATATATATATATATTAATATACACGTAACAAAGACAGATACATATATTTTCCTTTATTACTGTTTTTCAGATTCTGATACTAGTCAGGTGGATTACACATGTCAGCTTTCAAAAATGAAAAGCTAGGGTGACTTACCATCAGTGCTCAGTGCACGAACTGTGCTGTCATCTAAATGTGAAAGAAGGAGATTTTTGTATAAAACTAGCAGTAATTTAACGGTAAGTATTTTGTCTTTTTCTGTCTCTTACCCATCTCAGTTTTGTATTCAGACGTGATGTCCTGCATACGCATGGATCCTGGATGTTTGGTGCAGATCAGAGCTCCAACTCTGTTTTTATCAGTGCTGGTTGATAACACTTTCCCATCTCTGACGATTACTGTACGCACATTCGCATTCACTGCTGCGTAAACGAACGGCACATCGTACTGTGCATCCACCTTCTGATGATAAATGGCTTTAACAGCAGCAGGGCCACAGCGGAACATTCCTGTGACAGAATATTGATGTTTAAACATGATTCTCAGCAAATCCCAGCTCAAATTTTTCTTTTAAAATAGCATGATTTAGAGCAATTGGATGGCATGCTATTTAGGCAGCTCACTAGGTTTTAGAACAAAGCCTAACTAAACGGGACCAGTACTAACCAGCATAAACCAGCCTATAAGAAGCTGGTCTTTTCAGCAGGAATAAAAAAACGCATGATATTTCTATATGCATAAGCCTTGTAAAAATAGCTGTAATGACTGACCTGCGCTCTTCTCTTGTGGCGTGGGGTCGAGAACCTGCCATCCGTCATAACCTCGACCCAGATCAGGCCTCTTCATCCAACTCTCCACCCACATATGGAAGTTCCTGAAAAAAGGTCAAACACTTTTAGCTCACATTCTGACAGATTAAAAATCCTGAAACAATGAATTGTTCCTTTTTAATGCAATCAGATCATGATTATTTGTATACTGTAGCCTAGTGATGGTGCAGACGTGTTTACCGAAGCATAAGGAAAAGCAATAAAGTACTAAAGATTAAAAAATTCAGAAGAAAGAATAGTTTTATTCTGCTTCTGAATAAATATGATAGTAAAGACATTTTATAGTGTTACAAAAGATTTCTATTTCCAAAAAAATGCTGTTTTTTGAACTTTCTATTCATCAAAGAATCCTGAAAAATAAAACATATCAGTTTCCACAAAATATGAACATTGATAATAATCAGAAATGTTTCTTGAGCAGCAAATCAGCATATAAGAATGGAATAACTTACATTTGAACGTAATTCCCTAGAAAACAGTTATTTTAAATTAATATTATGGAAACCATATTACTGTTTTCACTGTATTTTGGATCAAATATGGATTTTAGCGTAACTTACCAGATGCTATCCCTGCCGATGGGTAATTTTTCCCCCATCTCACTGTAATATTCCTCAATCACTATATTTCTGTTTGTGTCGTGAGCGGAGTTGAAGTTGGTGACGACTCGAGTCGGAATGCCAAGGGCTCTCATTACTATCACACAAACAAATGCATTTAATATTGAGCATCAAGAGCACCAATTAAATGACCACATAGTCATTGTGGTTTTTTAATTTCATTATTTGTGATTATTTTTGTTCAGTCCATGAAACGACTTTTTTGAGTGTGGTATTATAAATCACCATTCACTTTCACTGTATGAAAAAGAGCTCCTTTTGTGTTTCACAGCAACGTGAAGAGTGAGATTTTTAAGTAAATCACCCTTTAAAGCCCACACACACACACACAACACACACACACACACACTACCATTTAAAAGATTGGGGTCAGTAAGATTTTTTTTTTTAAAGAAGTCTCTTACAGTATGCTCACCAATTATTTGATCAAAAAACACTGTAACGCAATTTGTGAAAAATATTCAAAATTTTTTAAATCAACTTTTTCTATTGAATATATTGTAATTATAATGTATTCCTGTGCTCAAATCTGGATTTTTCAGCTCATTCCTCAGCTTCAGTGATCCTTCAGAAATCTTTATACAAGAAAATTTCGAGAAACATTTACAGTTGTGCTGCTGAATATTTTTGTAGAAACTGTGATACATTTTATTTTTAAGGATTCTTTGATGAATAGAAAGTTCAAAATAACAGCATTTATTTGATATAAAAATCTTTTGTAACATTATAAAGGCCTTTACGGTCACTTTTGATCAATTTTTAAAGAGTTCTTTCAAAAATAAAAAAAAATAAAAATGGCTCTGACCCCAAACTTTTGAAAGTAATGACTTCTATTTGTCCCACCTGTACACATGACAGCAGCAAACACCCAGCACTGTCCGTATTTCACTAGGGAATGAATTGTGGTTCTGCAAATTCATGAGAAATCTGCCCCCGCTGCGGACCACGTGAAGGTCTGAACCCAACGCTGTAGTCATTGGACAGTTTACCATTAACTCCTGAGTCATCATAGAGTCACCGTTTAGAAGACAGAGAGACTATTTTATATACTGGAATGAGAGAGAGAGAGAGAGAGCAGAGTGGAGAGAATGAGAGCAGATCCTCACCATCGCTGAGATCACGCGGCTGATGTAAACCGGATTGCTGCGGTTCTGCAGATCTTTACCTAGATCCGCTTGATGTTGAGGACTCAGCTGCAGCAATTTCATACTGATGTCCAGTATCCCTTTTTCATACTGAAAACACATGTATGCATGGCAGGAGTTAATGTGAAGCTGTTTTTCAGTGCTGAGCTGTCAGTCAATGGTCAAACATCTCACCTGATCAAACGACCAGGGTCTGGAGACGATGTTCCCGAGGCTGCCTTTAAACAGCAGGCCGATATCACTCCTGACAAATTCAGTCCTCAGATGCTCCGACTGCAGGAACACTGAATCAGCTGCAGAAAAAAAAAAAAAAAAAAAAAAAACACAACCGTTTGTTTGTTTTATTGGTGATCTTTGTGTAAAGACAAAAAATGGAAGCAGTAAATGATAAGAGGCTATGCATTACCGTGATTTTAGCAGCGTATGAAATAACAGCAAAAGCAATGTATAATTACACTACCATTCAAAACTTTTTATTTCTACTTTTATTCAGCAAGGATGTATTAAACTGTTCAAAAGTGACAGTATGGCACTACAAAAGATTTAGATTTCAAATAAACGCTGCTCTTTTGAACTTTCTATTCATCAAAGAATCCTGAAAAATAAGATGTGTCACAAAATGTTTCAACAAAAATATGAAGCAAGCAGTACAGCAAATCAGCATATTAGAATGATAGCAGCAAAAACCACTCCGACCACTGCCAAGTAACAGCCTACTATCAAGGCATTCGGTTTCGTGTGGACACACAGACAGCACTCACCTGGGCACCAGGGGTTGCAGAGGAGCGTGAACTGGCCGAGCAGATGTGATCTCACAGCCAAAAGGGTCTCCACTCTCATCTGAAGCGTGTAGACACCGACAGAAGCAGACGCAGGGCTAGACAGTGATACCCATAGAGCATGGGGTCCAGTCGGGTCCGGGATGCTCCTCTCCAGAACAGCGCTCCATTGAGTCAGAGAGGAATGTCCGAGCCTGGAGACCGGGACCTCCACAGACAGCGGACCTGCGGTGAGGAGAGAGGAGTGGGTACTTTTACATTTGCATATATTTCTGTAAAATTACACAAAATTAAAAAAAAAAAAAGTCAGGTTTTACTCTCCTTGGGCCTCATTTACGAAACGAACGTACGACAGAAAATTGAGCGTACGGTCGTTTCAACGCAAAACTTGGAATTGATCAATATGGATGTGAGCGGTGGCTACGATCAAATCTCCCGTCTGGTCTCAGCTCGTGTACGCAATTTTTTGAGTTAGCTGAAGTTGCGCAGAGCATAGTAAATACGCTGGAGAATTGTAGATTGACAGCATTTTGTTCATTTTTATATTCCTGACCGTCAAACGAAGCTCATTAGTCGATCGTTAATCAGTAAGATTAGAATGTCTTTTTTTGGTGTTGTTTTGTACAGGGCTTTAGCTTTATATGCGCGAATACAGCATAACAAGACCGTGCGGATTCATAATCGTAGGCATTCATGCACCGGCAGCGCTTCTGTGAAAGGAGAAAAACAGAAATTAAAAAATAAATAGGATCACACAAAATATATAATAGGCTATAATCTAATTAAAAGATTAACAAAAGGGGGGGAAAAACTGTGCAACAAGTATAGGTTGTGTTCGTTTTTTTGTGACACTCTTAATGCATTTAATTTCTTTTCTTTATATCTTTATTTGATTGAATCCATCTGATCGCACAGGCGCCTCACGCACACACAAACAACATTAGTTCTAGCGTTGCCTGACATTTCAGCCATTCACCATCAAACTAAAATGCAGTCAACCAAAAATAAAAGTTACACTGTTTATTTTAAAAAATGTCCGCTGTAAAATCAGCGTGCAGCACCCAAACAATAAACATTTTTGCACATGTGCAGGATTTTACACGGATATTAGAACATGAGTGAAGTATAAAGCCATGTTTAGGCTGCATAATGAATAATAGTAATGCAAACAAATGTTACAAATATGGCAAAAATGGAAACATTTGGATTCTTGTGGTATGAGACAGGCTCGTGAGCCCAATGCCGTTTCAGTTTTGCTTGACATTTGTATGCTGTTTATAATGAATGCCACTATAGCCTAATTTGTGTTTTATTTTACAGTTAAAAATATAATTTTATAACTACTTATTTTTCATTCTTGTTCTGTTCTGAATACCGTTAAATTTAAAATATTTGTTGTAGAGTGAGGGGAACTAAATAGGCTGTTTATATTTACGAGTATTTTAATATACATATAAATGACATATATTAATGTAGCCTAATTGTTTGCAATTACAAGGTTAACGGGTGTTTTTGGAGTAAGATCAATTTCTCTTTAGCGAGATTACTTCCTCTTTTTGGCCGGGTTTCGTTTCTCCGTGTCGTAAACTCTAGGGCGAGGCTTCTAAACCTGGGTGTTTTAGGGGCGTGATATTCAAATGACGATTGTTTTCTGCCGCCACATTTATCAACGTGCGATCATTCGTACGATGAGATTGGCGGCATACGAATGTTTCATAAATCACACGTGAACTCTGTCGTAAGTTGATTTGTGCGCACAGATCTGCGCTCGTTTCTACGTTAGATTGATAAATGAGGCCCCTTGTGAGGACATTTGGTCCTCATAAAATGTAGGCAAAACCTAACCCCCTCACACACAAATGCACAAACATACCTAGAACAATTCGGAAGATCAGATTTTCCTTCAGTGGATCGAATGGTCGTCCATCATAGCTGATTGTCACTGTAAAGGCCTGTCCTCTCCGCAGAACCAGAGTGCTGGAACTCAGACCGTCGGTCTTGTGCCGGATCTGGTTTTGCACCTGTTGCAGGTCGATACTTCGAAGTTTGAACTCTGTGTCAAAAATGGTCAAATATTTCTTGAAATAATTTTTAAATATAATTTAATTAATTTCCAATATTTTTCAAATAAACAGTGTTCTAAATTATATTTAAAAAAAAAGCTGTTTTTAAGCAAACAAAAATATAACTTAATTATGTTTAAGTGTTTTAAAGTTAATAACAATTAATTAATCATTTATTATAGCAGAGTAAATAGTAAAGTAAAATAATCTGATTATTTTAAGAAAAGATTAAATGCAATAGGCTAATAAATATAACTCAAGAACTTATTGTAAAAGGTTTAGCAAAACGTCTTGAAAGTAAAACACCAAGACGTAAAAAATTTAATAAAAGCCAGAAATCATTTCAAATTTAGGAGCTCACCATCCATGATGCTGTGTTGTGGTTTGCTGTTTGATTCAAATTCTTCATTTATTGTGCTTTTTATACGGAATCCTTCTGCCCCTCCCTATTCACCAACGTTGCCAGACCACATTCACGTAAAGACACGGAAATGTAAAAGCACAAAGAACCAACACCTCAAACAATTACGCAATCGTACATACGTGAGCACTGTGTTTCAGCAGGTAGATACAGAATGTACAAGCTCAGACATCTGTGTCATTTATCACTTATGCCTTATACCTACAATGTAGGATATTTTCATGTCCTCATCATACTAACATATGCTATTATGTTTGCTGTATGTATGTATGGTATGTATGTAATGTATGTATGTTCATTTCATTTCATTCTGGTCCTCAAATCTGATGTGAGCCGTTTCACCATTGTATCACTCTGTTTGCAGCATTTCTCACTGCGAGTGTCATGGTGGATGCCAAACCCACATAATTTATAATAATATAATAATTAAACAATAACATCTGATGGTATGCACGGATGTTTTTTTTTTCTTTTTTTATAGTTTTAACACAGTTTTTTGTAAGGTAAAAGAAAGTGGTTAGACTTCACACCAATGTTTTTGGCGTGAGGGGCAGTTTCATAAATTATATTTTTTATAAAACTTTAATGCTTAATCAGAGCTCTGCCTTTGTACTCTTGGCTGAATTGCTTAGCAACTAATGGCTATTGTGGTATATGAGATGTGCTCAATATAATTAACTGTAGTGTGTGTGGGTGTGTGTGTGTGTGGGGTGTGGGGTGTCGTGTGTTGTGGTTGTGTGTGTGTGTGTTTGTGTCGTGTGGGTGTCGTGTGTTGTGTGTGTAAAAAAATAGCACTTAATTAATGCTAATTTAAATCAAAACACAGACAGAAAAAAAACAATAAATTATTTTATTTAAAGCAGAATAAATAAAGGCAGTATAACTGTCTGGTTATATTGATGTGCAATTACAAATTAAATAATATAATTTTTGTTTGTTTGTTTTTTGCATTACAGTATGAGAATTGAATGTAAAAATGGAAAATACAATCTTAACAGTTTTTTTTTTTTAAAGACTTTTGGAAACATGTTTTCTTTAAGCTAAATTAATGCAATCATTGCAATGCAATCTTTTTTTGGTTCTGGATTTGAAACAGGTTTTGTGCAATTCAGCCCCAGAGAAATACTAATGAGTTTGGGAGTGTTAATTAGCTGGAGAGACTTTATTGTCTGTAAGGACACTATCGTCAAAGAGGATTGACAATTAGCATACAGTTTGGATTGGTGGTATGGTTCTGTTTTGGGCAAGAACTCCCTGCGCATCCATGGAGCCTAGCATTGATGAGAGCAGGGAGAGCAGCGATAAGCCCCCTATAGGTTAAACAGAACAGAACCAACATAAATGTATTGGAGATATAGTTAAAGTTCAATAATGTTATGTACAAATTTTAGAATTAGTCTGATTCAAAGGAGAAGCAGAAGGCTGAATCCTGACTGACAGAGGAGGAGTTGGGGATGGAGGGGGTAATTACGTTTGAGCCAATGCCCCCCCCCCCCCCCCCCCCCCGAAAACGCTGATATACAGCGGGGACTTAGATATGAATACTTAGATAGGTTCATATTCCTATATGTTGATGGGGATCAGCTGAGAGTCAGCTGATGCGTGCTTGACTAACGTGACCTGCCAGAACGAACGCTACGCTAGATTACTCTGCATCGTATAGGCTGTGAATAGTCTGCATTTATAAAGCACTTCATTGTGTCTACAGTCATGGAAAGGGCCTGAGATCACTGAGATTACACGCCCTTACTCACACCAGTGAGACTGAATATATAAGAACTCATGACAGATATATAACGGATAAGCGATGGAGGGGGTGTGGTGCTTGGTTTCACTCCCAGATCACTCATTCACTCTGCCCATTTTTCGAGGGACTCTGATTATGGCACTCTCATTAAGTAGGAGGATTATGAAATACTGTATATGACATAAAACAACCTCTGTACGTATTAGGAAAAAACTGTGGTATTTACATAATCAGCACAGATATTATCAGATATTATTTACATTATCAGCATAGTCTTTGTAAATGGATGATCTACTGTGTCAAATGCTGCACTTACAACGAGCAGGATTAAAATACAGCAAGAACCAGAGTCAAGAGTGAGAAAAATGTAATTGGTAACCGTGAGTACTGTGTTGTTCCCTGAAACCAGACTGTTCAATTAAATCAGACATGTATTTCAACTGTGATTCCTTAACAGCTCCCTGATTCCGCTTGAAGGATTGCCTGAAGATTTCATATGATATCTGATGTCTGTCTTTCTTCCATCTGTGCTCAGCGCGCCCACACTCCTGTCTGAGAGAACAGGTGGACCCATTTAACCAAGGCTGAACTGTTTCAATACCTGTAACCTCACAGGGGCAATTGAGTCAAATGAGGCAATTGCTGTTAAAAAGATTTTCAATTAATTAAAAAGATTTTCCCAATTCATTGGGATTGACACCAGAGAAAAGGCCTGTAAAAGCATTAAAGGTTTTCGCAGATAAAATTCGTGTATATAAAACATGGCAAATGATAGGATTTGGGCAGAGTACAAGCTAGCACAGAGTCAAGAGACAGAGACATTTTCACTTAGGGGTGTACTCACTTTTGTGGCCAGCGGTTTAGACATTAATGGCTGTGTGTTGAGTTATTTTGAGGGGACAGCAAATTTATTCCATTGTTTCATTTTTGGTATGTTGGCTTATGTTAAATTGCTTTTAAATTACTTTTTTCCCCCAACATAATTCTACCTCCATACACAATCATTGCTGAAATTTAGCTCAGTAGCATTAATTTTGCTTGTAGATGTTAGTACACTTCGAGTGAAGTTCACCTGTGGCAAATTCAATTGAATGGCTATGATTTGGAAAGGCACACACGTCTTAATAAAAGGTCTAACAGCTGAAAATGAATATTAGAGCGAAGACCAAGCCCTGAGGTAAAAAAACTGTTCCGTCGAGGCTCAGAAACAGGTTTGCATCAAGCCAAACATCTGGGGAAGTGTTCAGAAAAAATTCTGCTGCATTGAAGGTTCACATTCACAGCAGCATGTAGCTTCCATTATCCATAATGGAAGATGTTTGAAACAACTAGAACTCTTCCTAGAGTTGGCCTCCTGGCCAAACTGATGGAGAAGGGCCTTGTGGTGAATGGTGACCAAGAACCTGATGGTCACACTAGTTGAGCTCCATGATCATATATGCAAATTGGAGAAATCTACAGAAGGACAAACATCACTACAACACTCCACCGATCTGTGCTTTATGTCGGAGTGGCCAGACTCAATCTTCTCCTTAGTGAAGACACATGAAAACACACTTGGAATTTGCAAAACAAAAAAGCACCTAAAGGACCCGCAGACTCTGAGAAACAATTCCAAGCATAATGTTTGAAGGAAACCAAGCACTGCTCATCACCTACAGAGTACCATCCCAAAAGTAAAGTGTGCTGGCAGCAGCCTCATGCTGTGGGGCTGTTTTCAAGCTGGTAGGGACTGAGGAATAAAAATATAGAGATAGCCTTAATGAAAATCTAGTCCAGAGCATTCAGAACCTCAGGCTGGGCAGAAGGTTCACCTTCCAACAGGACAACGACTTTCAACGATCTTCAACAATTCAACTCTGGGACGGTCATTGTCGTGGCCCAGCCAAAGCCTGGGAGTGAAACCCAATCAAATATTTCTGGAGAAACCTGAAAATGTGTGTCTGCCCCACTCCAACCTGAAAGAGCCTGAGAGGGGAAGAGATGCGGACAAGAGTGACAGATAATTGCCAAAGCTGGATGTGCAAAGCCTTGTGGCATCATACTGTACCAAAAGAATTGAGGCTGTAAAGGGCTACAGCTAAGTAATGATTAAGAGGTAAAATGACAAAAAGTCAAAATTATGAGATACTAAGATGCATCTGAAATGGTGAAAGACAGTATATGACTCTCTCTCCCAGTGTTGTGTTGAGAGCAGACAGTGTTGAGTAAAATAATAACTCAACTGAGGTATAGTTTTTTGACATATTTAACTTTTGTCAAGACTTTTCAGCACATTACACATTACACAACGATGACATATGCATTGTTTGTGCATGTTTGTGTGTATTTGCATATAACTTTACATGGAGGATCTGTCATGAAGAAATCCTGCCAGCATTGGCAATGCATCACACACACACACCGCCGCATGAGTCTGGAGCATGTGAAGATGATGATGAAATTGTCAGTTTATAGCAAATGATCTGATGAAGGATTGGACTGAACAAACTGATGATTAATGCCACAGGAGTTCTACACAATGAGCATACAACCTAAGAAAAATATTGAATTCAAAGAGAAAATAAATTATTTATCTTGCCTTTTTGGTGGATATTCTTTTTTTGTTTTCTGCAAGACTCACTTAATTTTTATGTTTTTTCATAAAGCAAGGCTTAGCATCTTATGTCATCTTGATTCTTAAGGAAGAACACTTGAACACTTAAGAATGTTTAGATATTTGTTTAGATATATCACTGTTACCGATTCTCATAATGGTGAGAGAATTTAAGATTAAAGCTTTTAGCTCAATTTTATGTTATAACACTAAAGCAATGAGTGGGGGGAGGGTTTCCAGGACAGTTTTAATGTCACATGTCCTGTTCAGCATGTCAGGATTTGAAATATGTGCTCTCACTGAAGCTGACAGTCTTTGCTGTGAATGACTTATCTAGTCTGCCCTCTGCTGGAGAACGCATGTGAACAGATCGCAAACATGGATAATGCATGGAAATGCTTTATTTTCAGGCTTGTGCCTAAATAATCTTGAAAACAAGTCAATGAATCAAGTCAGATTTCACAGTGATATTAAAAAAAATTATTAGAAAGCAATTATTTCTAAATGTGTTTCAAGCATTAATGCAGCCCTTCATGAGGGTTTACAATCATTTCGAAAGTTGTTTGACTCTAAGATGCTTGAACATTGATGGTCTTGAATCCGTGCAGGACGGTGGGAGGATTCTCCAACACTAAGCTAGCAGAAAGCATCTTGGCACCCGCCATTCTCGGAGTGAAATTGATGGGCTTTTTCATAGTTTCTCGAGGCTGAATCGTAAGCCTGAAATATAAAACACAGAACATTTAGAACAAAAACAGGCAAGCATCACTTTTACTGTTACAAGCATCGCTGTTATTGCTGCTTCAGGGTCCTGTGTGTCATTTATTTTGGATGTTACAATACTGCTCTCATACTGTAGCAGCTATGATGCAGATTCAAAATGATTTTTTATTGGAAATCTATAACAGTGCACTCTAAAAAAAAAATGCTGGGTTAAATACAACCGAGTGCTGGGTAAAATAGGTACAAACCCAGCAATTGGGTTGTTTTGACCCAGAGGTTGGGTTAAATGTTTAACCCAACCTTCTGGGTAGTAACCCAACCGCTGGGTCAAAACAGCCCAATTGCTGGGTTTGTCCCTATTTTACCCAGCACTGGGTTGTATTTAACCCAGCATTTTTTAGAGTGTGTGACACTTTCTAAACATTATTCTGTTTATTTGAGCACTCCAACCAGCCTGACACATTGTATCAACCAATGGTGTGTGTTTGGGGGCGGGGCTATATGTTTGCTGACCAATGGCAAACCAGTATTTGGGAAAATCTGTTTGAAAAAAGTCATTTGTGTGATTCATTTGTTGATGCTCAGAAAAGAGCTGTAAAGACTAAAACGACACACTTTACGCACCTCATTTGAGCTTTCTCCTCCAAGAGTCCTGAACCAGATACGGTCAGTTCTCCGCTCACTGCAACACTGAACGGGTTCGTGAAGATCACCGTGGCCACTTGTGGCGTGTTAATGATGACCGAGAACTCATTTTGAATCTGGAAGAAAAAACTATTTGCTTTAGTTCTTTTCTACTTGTGAATTTAGTTATGCAAAAACATAACCCTTTACATGTATAATGCATTATAAAATGTTGTAATGCATTATATGTTTTCTTAAATACTTATAACCACAATTGAAAAGCTTTATATTTTCTCAAGGTGTAACAATGACTAGATAAGTATTATAATATTTTATATCAGTGGTTACAGTTATTCATGAGACCATACAATGTTTTATAAGGTGCATTGCAAAGCATAACTAATGCATTAAAATACTTTTATAATGCATTATAGATAAAGGCTTCAAGTTAATTCTCCAACATAATATCTATGATCTTGGAGTGATGCATGTATTTACTGTGTAGATAATAAAAAACATCTGAAAATGGTTTAAATTTGTCACAAAAAAAATTATTGTTTCTTATATAAAGGGGGTCAAGCGTAGAGGAGTTCATGTTTCTTTTAAAGCTAGTATATGTCCATGTTGGGCCAGCATATACCTGTATATTGAGGGAAGGGCTGCAGATGTTGAACTCCTCTGAAGCCAGCACTCTCTCCTGAGACTTCACATCCTCAATAACCACAGCCAGGTTAACCAGAGAATCCTCCGCAGCCTCCGTCAGCATGTAGTCCTTGAAGGAGATCTCATGTTGTATAGTCACAGCTAGTGGAGTACAAGAAACAGGATTCAGTCATGTCACCTCGCAATTCCTATTGAATCATTTCGCCATGTTTTGTGTAATTCGAAACCATGTGGTCCAGATGTTTTTACAAGACTTGAAAGTAAAAGATTTTCATTTTGCATACCGGTTGTGTCCAAAGTAATACTATACTGCCTTATACTAAATAAACAGTATGCAGTGTGCATTCCATGATAAACATTTCAGACAGTACAGTAGTATGCTACATTATGGTCACATGGTGAGTGGCATCTAGTCATCATCGTAAAAATTTAATTTAAATTTCTGTAAATATTTTTGGCAGTCTGATGAAATAATGAGTAAAATATTGTGATTAACTTGGGTGCACTGCATTTCGGGGTTTTAGCCTGTTTTGCCATAAGATAAAGACACATTTTAATCATGTATATCTACTGAAAGCAACATTTGTCAGCGCACAATAGTAAATACATGTTAGCATCAGTTTAGATTTTATGGATTTAAATACATTCATTTGAACCCAAAATCATCAGTCTGTCACTTTTTTTAAATTATGTTTTGCTACTTTTTAAGGCTTTATTTTTTAAATAGCTCAATTTGTCAGGCTGCACTGATTAAACAATGTTTTCTTCCAAACCAACATTAGAGAATTATGATCAGATGGATTGTAATGCTGCCTGAAAAAACGAATCGTGATATTTCTGCCATTTCATTTACCCCGACAGCAGAATAAATGTGTAAAACACTTACAGGTTGTGCTTTTTTATTTTTTGGTTATAAATACATTTGAAACTCATTTTAAGCTATTTTGCAGGATTCTTACTTTCATTTCTGGCCCATCTTCACGTCCTCATGAGCCGAACACACAAGCTGGGTTTTTTGGCATGGGAGCTGAACACGCAGCAGACAGAAATACAGCTTGGGTGAGCACGAAATAAAATTAACAATTAAAAAATAAATGAATAAAATATGAATAGAGGCTGGACTATCATCCATGTATGATTAGAAACAGTTGGTGGCGGTATGTGCCTATGGTGCGGAATACGCCAAAAAAATTACAAAGAAGAAGAAAAAGAAGAAAGACACTTCACTAGAGTCCTGTGAGGATGGACACACGGCGAATCCTGCGACTCTTGACCGTTTTATCAGGACTGAACGGAGCGTGTGAAGGTGAGTATGAAGGCTTTGTTCACTCCAGCGGTGTTTTGTTGATGTCCGTGGGCATAGCCTCGGGCTTTCCCAGGAGCTTGTAGTCGGTGTTACAAGAAATAAAAAATTCAACAAATTTAGTTCAGCTGGACATGGGACGCTACAGTTCTGAGGCGCCGCGCGTCTGCCCCAAGCAGGAGTCACGTGACGAGAGTGAAGCGAAATGATGGGGGGGGCATATGATGCTATTTTAATTGTTCCTTTCTCTTTGGAGTGTTACATTCTCTTGGTGCATAAAGAAGATCTGTATCGTTGCAAAGACTAAAGTCTCAAATCCAAAGAGATATTGTTTATAAAAGTTAAGACTCTGCCACGCCTACCTAAAACGGCTCGTTCTAATACGCCCCCACATATCTACGTCACGATGTGGAAATATTAGCATAATGCCGCCCAAATGTGCACGCAAAGAAAGAAGGCGTGGTTTCAGGAACAGCAGTTAGTGTTGAAGCAGCATGTCAGGGAGACGCTGTGTTTCAGTGCGAAAGCAAAAGCACTTTATTTGGTCTTCCGGAAGTAGATGCAATTAGGAATCATTGGATTTATTTACAACAAAACAGCACAACACAGATGTTCGAATTTGTGCAACGCATTTTATAACCTAGAACAGTACCAGGCTGGCTGTGAGTTTTGCGCAGTGCAGAGTAACCTGTCATGTGTGTGTGGTGTGTGTGTGTGTGTGTGTGTGTGTTTGTGTGTGTGTTGTGTGTGTGTTGTGTGTGATGGTTAACAGGTCACATCACAGGAGAGTGAACTGTCTGTCAGAAATCATAGCCCGTCAGCTGTCTTAACCGCGGCTTTTGTACTGCATCATCACTGTGTCTGTCACGCTACTCTGTTGCCCCTTTCGGGCTGGAACTGATGGTAAAACTAATGACATTATTAACTGTCTTGATATTTACTTTGAAAGCTGATGCTCGCGATTATGGTAAGGGTCGTTACATTTCCGACGAGTGCTTGCACTGGGTCAGCTGGCTAATCAGAGCAGACTGCTCTTGTCGGAAGGAGGGACTTTGTAGAAAACAAAGCTTTTGAGAGAGGTGGGGCATAGAGGACTTACAATAATGTGCAGTATTTGAAAAACAATGTGTTTTTTGATTTAAGCATGTCAACATATTCTGTTACACCAAATACACAAAATAATGATCTTTAAAAAAGCATCATATGACACCTTTAATATTGACACACAATAGGGGAAAGTGTTGCAAAGTAGAAAAAAAATTAAAATGTAGGTTTGTACAAAAATAGCCTGGCGATTTTTTATTTGTCTTGTCAAAATACTAAATTCGTTTGACATTTTTCTGTTAACACAGTAGGAAAAGTGTCGCACAGAAAAAAAAATCTGCTCTGTTCTGTCTGAGGGCCGTATATTTATCACAGGTACTGCCTGCTCTGAGCATCGTAATGCACATGCTGCGCACAGACCCCACAAATAAAATACATGACTCAGTCAGAAAGCACTGGTCCGTGCGTGCAGTGCGTGCATAACAGTCCTGAGCACAAGCTGTACCGGTGGTCAATAAGAATAAAGCACAGATATGCTGTTCTAAATGGACGTCGGGAAGGGGATATTGTTAGACCGCCCGCTCCCATTCAAATTACACCAGAGTTACCGACCGATGCCGCGTTTTATTCGGGAATTTAATCCTGCGGTGCAAAAAATCCAGTCGGTTCCCGCGGGAATGCAGACCTTTACTAGCATGCTAACAGGCTAACATAGTTAATATGTGGCTGTAGATTCGGATAAAAACTTCAGAAAAACTCAAATGAGCTCGTGTGATCAAATGCAATGTATTTACGTTTATGTGAGTCTGAATATGGTTGTTGAACGACGCAAAGTTAAAAGTGTTCGTACACATAACTTTACACACGAATTGTCATATTTGACATTCAAGAGGGTTTAATTCTGTTTAAAAGCTGTTTTTACTGATCCGCTGAACATTTGCTGTATACTTTTCCTTGTCTTTGTGCACATTTGTAATTTTTGTTTTTCAATTTAGGAAGTAATATGAAAGGCTTACAATTTTCATTATCACAGTATCAGTTACAGTAAACAAATACAGGTAACGTTACAGTAAACAAAACAGTTACAGTAAACAAAACAGTTACAGTAAACAAATACAGGTAACGTTACAGTAAACAAAACAGTTACAGTAAACAAATACAGGTAATGTTACAGTAAACAAAACCGTTACAGTAAACAAATACAGGTAATGTTACAGTAAACAAAACCGTTACAGTAAACAAATACAGGTAATGTTACAGTAAAAAAACAGTTACAGTAAACAAATACAGGTAATGTTACAGTAAAAAAACAGTTACAGTAAACAAATACAGGTAACGTTACAGTAAACAAAACAGTTACAGTAAACAAATACAGGTAACGTTGCAGTAAACAAAACAGTTACAGTAAACAAATACAGGTAACGTTGCAGTAAACAAAACAGTTACAGTAAACAAATACAGGTAACGTTGCAGTAAACAAAACAGTTACAGTAAACAAATACAGGTAATGTTACAGTAAAAAAACAGTTACAGTAAACAAATACAGGTAATGTTACAGTAAAAAAACAGTTACAGTAAACAAATACAGGTAAAGTTACAGTAAACAAATACAGGTAACGTTGCAGTAAACAAAACAGTTACAGTAAACAAATACAGGTAACGTTACAGTAAACAAAACAGTTACAGTAAACAAATACAGGTAACGTTACAGTAAACAAAACAGTTACAGTAAACAAATACAGGTAACGTTGCAGTAAACAAAACAGTTACAGTAAACAAATACAGGTAACATTACAGTAAACAAAAATGGCTTTATTTGGATCCTGGCGGACTGGTTTATTTAAACTTGTTTGTTTGATTGTTTACAGTAAAAGTAGTTTATATAAACACATCTATGTTGGTTGACCTGTTGCACATTAACAAAAGTGTAAGTTCCTCCAAATGTTTATTACTGTTTGTTTGTTATTAATGATCGGTTTATGTGTTTTATGTAGCTCTCAGTTCACTGTAAGTTCAGTGGAAAATCATGTAAATGGTTGCTCTCGGTCTGAAATGACATGTTAATATCAGGACTGAAGGAAGGTGTGTGTAGTCTGCAGATTGAAGGTTTTTTTTGTTGTTGAAACAATTAACAATAACTAGCACATTTTATATTCTATTGTGTAGAGAAGGTCACAACACCTGCCCACACGACTTTAAATTACTAGCACTGAGGCATAGTCATAGAGGCTCATATTTACAAAAATTTTTTGTTTATGGATGTTTTGTTACATGTTAGCAGTTCTTTGTGAGCAACATTAGACGTTTAGTTAAAAGTGTGATGGTCATTGGACCTGCTTCAAATTTTTCCATTTATTGTAGACTGTAATTATAAACAATTATGCATTTTGACACGTCCATGTTGCAATTTTGTGATGTTGTTATTCCCTGTAAAATTGCCAAGATTCTGAAGTATTATGCAATATTTAATCACACTAACGGGTGGGTTTTTGTGTGTGTGGTCCATTTGTGAATAGCAGTGATGGATGTTTACTGCACAATATACACTGTATACTGTCTACTGTTTTTATTAAGTAATATGAGATGTGGTATATAAAACCTCTTAAATAGCAGTATGCTACATTGTTTTCACATGACTTCACTGCAGTGCATGTTTAATTCAGCAAGTGACGTCTAGTCTAGAAAATAAAAAGGTTCATTGTTAACCTAATTTTGGTTTAACATCTTGTCTTAAAAAATAAGGTGTTTGGGACATTATTTTGGAAATTTATCAGCACTTTACCTGTGTACATGTGCACGTACAAACAAGTCCATGTCCGTTTGAGGATGTGGTGTCGTGAAGTCAGTTTAGCAGTGATATCAAGCTTCTGTTTTGCTTAACAATACTGTTTACAATACTATGCACTATCATTTACTATTACTGTTATTTGCTAAATGTTGTTTGGTATGTGTTTTGATGTTATTTTTTTTTTTATTGGTTTAGACAGAATGGAAATTAAAAACATTTGGCATCAAATTGCAAACTAATGCAGTACTAAAATGTATTATTAAGCAAATGTCCGCAATTAAATTGCATTCAATTTGCAGAGGCATATTTTGGCATTACGTAAAAAGATGAATTGCATATAAAAAATGGTAAAATACGGAGTTTTGCCCCCAACTCTGCACTAAACTCTTGCGCCAAAATACACCTGTCCTCGAGTAGTTTCACTCAGTTCGTAGCCCAAGGGGAAGCTCCCATGATGATGATGGAGCATCTCTTTACGTCATATTGTGTGAATGGGTGTAAATAACAGGAAATCCCGTCTATCAACTAATATGCCACTATACTGTACATGCAATAATGAAACAAGTTCAGTGGAAAACCAAGCTCACATGCTAAATTTATACATTCTGCTGTGACCTACATACATGCAAACACTTTGATTAATAAACAAGTCCTGTGCTTGTCTGTTGCTAAAAGCAGAAAATATAGAAACAGCCTGGGCAATACTGCAAGAGTATACCATAAAACAAGATCCTCTTAATGTGAATTGATCACAGGCTTCATTTGTTTAATCGCTCCATGTTTTTGGCTTGGCATGTTGTCATGAGCTGGAACTGTGTTCAGTCACGCCACGAATGCAACACGCCGCCTGCATTCAGCGCTGTGGAAACAGAGAACATTTTGGACACAATCACTGCAGTTTTTTTCAAATTTCAGTTCACACTTTCTAATTATCCATATGCCACGAAAATATCTCAATGATGATATCATTGTGTAGGAGCTTCACCAGAGAGTGAATCAAGCGCCAAATGAATGTTGCACTTCAGGGACTCTTGCACTTCAGAGTTTGAATGTTGCACATCAGCTGTTGCATAACTCTTTTACACAACTTGTTACATGACTTATAGGACTGCCAGTAATTAGTGAAGACGTGCTTTACAGTTTAGTAGCATTTTATTTTTTTTCCTGTGAAATCTCTAGTCATGTTTGTTAGTCATGGTTTCCAGAACCAGAAACTTTATTCATATCCTCTGACCTTGTAATAAAACAGGCTGTTGCTGAAGTACGTTTTAGGTTTCTGTATGCAAATCTTTTATAGTTTTTATTAATGTAACATGTTATAATTGGCTCAGTGTACTGGCATAGTTCACGTTAATATTTATCAGGGCAGGCAGAGATGCTGAAAATAAATAGGTGTTATGTAAATGTTGGTGGCTGATTTAAAACTCCAGTGTTGGGTCAAGATGGTCAGTGAGGTCAGCAAGTGGCTATTTTTATCTTTGGCTTTCATGATCATTAAAAGTGGATTTGGAGATGCAACAACTTGAAGAGGGTTTTTTAGCCTGCAACAGTAGCTGTTTGATGCTTACTTTTTTCCACCATATGCATATTGTCAAAATACACCGGGTCTCTTATTTTGAAATGCTTTAGCATTGCTGGCTGCTCATTCAGGTCTATAAAATATTACAATATAAAAAACGAGAATTAAACATTGTCATAATGTCATCGTAAGTAATTGCTTGGCATAAATGCATGTTTTTAATTGATTGCTCTGAAACCACAAGCCCGTTGAATGCGCAACAGTGCCACGTTTTGACTATGAAATGTGCAGCACTCATATATTCAATGAAATCATATATTTGATGATAATAAAACATTCGGCTGTTACATGCCTGTTTTTCTGTCCCCAAATTTAAGACCTCTTAAAATATAATTAAGATGTTTGTTATTTAATTTAAGATAATTAAGGCTTTATAAGGTTACATTTAAATAAAACCGAGAGACTTTTTTAATTCACACACATGCTCCTAAATAAATTTTACAGCTTGCACATTTATTTTTAGTCGCAAATGTGAGTGAAATGCTTGCAATGCCGAGGCCAGCTGGGCTATCAACACTTTAAAACCATCTCTAAGAAGATGCTTTTCATTTTAAGATGAAATGGTAAGTTAAAAAGTAGTTTATAAGTAGTTAAATGTAGTTTTTAGAAAATATTAGAGATGCACCGATTGCAATTTTCTTGGCCGATTCCGATTTCCGATTTTTTGGAAGTGTCCCCTGCCGATAACTATTTTTGCAGATTCTGATTTTCTTTCTAAGAACTATAATTGACAGCATATACAAACAAAAATCTATGCCAATTTCAATGCAAAAAGTATTTACATAATAAAAGAAATGATTAAGCATTACAATTCCCCCAATCTGGACTAAGTTACAGATTTTCTCTCACTTGAACAATGCTCAAAATAAAGTGCTCTGTGACTGGAAAGAGGAAGAAATAGTTCACTTAAAATGAGTTGCTGTATGTAACAAAACAGATGTAATTTCCCACTATGTTTATAAATGGTCGTTTTTGTCCCTCTAACCTTATTAAATGTCATCTTTCACATCAAATTCTTACTTTGTTTTAATTAATTCAGTTAGAATAATAAGAAAATGTAGAGTTGTTACCATTCAAATGAAATCAGCATCAACAAACTCCATCTTTCCACTGCTGAGGAAACAGAAGCTGCATCTGAAGTGGCATTAGATGTATTTACACAGACAGTTTGATGAAGCTGAGGAGCCATAAATGCATTTACACTGCAAAATTTCAAATGCATAAATTAATTTATAACACATTGTTTTTAAACATACAAATAAATATTGAAAAAAATGCAATGATACTTTGAAATATGACTAAACCACCAGTAGGTGGCGGCAAATGTCTGTTTTAATGAGCGAGTCATTCCTTCAACCGATTCATTCAAATGGCTGATTCATTCAGAAAAGAGGCAAGTGACTGTCCTTATGAATGGCCACTGAATCATTGACTCACTCATTCATTCAAAAACGTGGATTCATTCAGTAACCAAACACCGCTGTGTTTCTCGGAGACACACAACAGTTCTGATGTGGCTTTGATCGGAACTAATTTCATCAGCGAAATTGAGCAAAAACAGTCAATTAATTGTCTAAAATTCAAGTCATTTAATTTTAACTTCTAGTTTATTGAAATACTATTGTATAAAATCAGTATTACATTGCAATCATGTTGATATTGATATTCGGGGAAACATCATGGCCGTATAATGTTGCTTACCTAAATCATATTTTGTAAATATCTTCTTTTTTTTTCTACCAAAACCAAACTCCGTCTGCATCTATACATTGCTGTCTCTCTCACACACTCACTCAGGCTGTGCAGGCCTCATCTGGCACGGCATAAATACATTATCAGTCGCCATTTACACTGAATGCAATTAAAATTAGAATCATTCTCACGCGAAACGACATGTTTACACGTGACTGTGAGTGACGTCATTGCCTCGGAATCGGCAAGACGTGAGACTGACCGGCCGGTCACCGATCCGGTGAGATGAGTCAGATGAGTTGAGTCTGTGTGGTCTGCTGTTCTAAACTTTTGACCGTCTACATCCTCCATTTACATGTGCTCTGGTTCAAGTTTGATTGAATCATCTCTGTCTGGCTGCTCTTGGACAGACCTGATGAATGAGTCTTTAACCAAGAAAAATTGTGGGAGGGGAGGAAATAATGCAGTTTTATGTTGTCCTATGCAGTATTCCAACAAGGATACAAATGTGGGACTTTATTTAATCAATCAGGAGATTATTGGATCATGAAAACTGATTGCATTCCATACCACAATCACCCGTTGAAACTTTCTGTTTTGCCTTGATGGCAGCCAAAAATGAAAGTTGTTTTAGAGGCATTCAGATGAAACTGATTATAAAGAACATTTTCACATGCTTTTTTTGTTGTCTTTCTGAAGTTGCCTTATGCTGGGGATGAGCCAGTATAGACAACTTATCTCACCAGCCATGAAACTGTATTTTAAACCATTTTATTAAAAATATGAATAAATGTTATAAATTAAGTCCATTGTTTTATAATAGATGCATAATATAATAATTGTAATATATGCAAATTTGCAATCAAAATGTATTTGAATTTTTTATAAAATACTTATACATAAAAGGAAAAATTAACAACTGTTTCTGGATTCTCCCTACAAAAACAGACATGAAGCTGCTTGGTGCACAGTATGACTCCACTGATCTCTGCCACCCCCTGCTGTTGAAAAGACACATCTGCAGTAGGCTTGCCGCGATAGACGGTGCTGACGGTGATACCGTTGTTAAAGGGGTCATCGGATACAAAATTCACTTTTCAAGTTGTTTGAACATAAATGTATTTTGGAAGTGTGTACACATCCATCCTATAATTATAAAAATCCATCCAGTTTTTTTTTTTAAATCCCTAATTTAAAATCCCCTTTCTCAAACCAGGCTGTTCTGAGATTCCTGTCAGAATGACGTAGTTCTGTACAGGCCCCTCCCACGATAGTTTGATTGACAGTAGTGTTTCAGCACAGACTGGACTGGTGTCTTACCTTAGACCCGCCCTGAGTGACTGTCATCAGTCCACCATTGTGTTGACTCTGGTGCAGGGGAAGACAAGATGTCTCCGATTAAGCGATTGAGGTGCTTTATTGTTGGATGTAATAATGAATATAGCAATCGTCATTTACTACCGACATCTGAGCTGCTGAAGGCGTAGAGGATTAACCTTACTTTCGCTTTGAAGTGAATGCGCCACTCCCGATCAGCGTAAATGCATCTATGTTCGCTTGAATCATTCGTGATTCAGCCTCATCTACAGAAGAAGTGAGTATAATGTATTTTTATGAATCTTTGCAAATCACCTTTCCTAATAATGCGCTTATTAGCAAGTTTCAAGATGAATGCGGCTAAAGTAAAGTCTCTCTGAGAGCAGCTCGGAAGAGAGGGGCGGGGCCAGCAGAGCTCATTAACATTTAAAGCAACATGGACTATAATGGCTTGATAAAAACAGAGCTGATTTTGACAGGTTTAAAAAGGTGTTTTTTACACTAACATTGAGAAATTTGAACCAAAGTATGTTATAGACTTTTAATTAAGACCCTAAAGAATCATATCAACTTGTGCAAAATGAGCATCCGATGACCCATTTAGCCTCCCCCCCCACCCCCACCCCCCCCCCCCCCCCCCCCCCGCAACACCGGGTTTACGGCTTGCCCACCATCACGGACCCCCACCATCGTTTTGATTTTTTTACAGTAATAAAAATCATTTAGTTCAGTGAAAGAACAGACACTACAATTAAAAACTGAACGCGGCTGCTCAATGCAGCGTGCCGAACGACCGTCGCATCACAGATCAGATTTCATTTCTCCAGTGAGGAGAGTGAGTCGAGCTGACTGACAAGAAGAGTGAGGTGAGACAGACAAGACGATCGCGGATGATTTAGTTTCGAAACAAAATGCAAAAGCGCCTGTTTGGCAATATTTTGGATTTTTTTAAAAGCCTGTTGACTTCTGACGTTTATCTGATTTTGGGAGTTTTTTTAAACATTTGTTTCTTATTTAATTGGTTCCACAGTGTTTGCTGATTTTTACTTTATTTAAACTTTGTGTCATTAATTTTTTTTTTTACATCAAGGTGTATGCCGTGCCTCCATGCTTTCTTATTCGTTTTGCTAATAAACGTTCTACGTTTCTTATTTATTTGGTTATATATTATACATGTTTACTTATTTCCAGTTTTGTATACCTGTTTAAACTTTATGCAAGTTATTTGTTATTTTATATTAGGCATAGCTTGCCCTATAGCATGGTGTATTTTTATTAGTTTTGTTAATAAAAGTTCTATGTTTCATATATAGGCTAAAGTGAGTTGAATGTTGTTTACATTCAAGCAATTGGACGCGGAGTTTGCCACTATTCGAAAGTGAAAGTTAAAATTCGCGCGCCCTTGTAGCTATTTAAAGAAAGTGAATGGAAAGCTGATGAAAAGATGGAAAGCCCCCGTCGTTGATACCGGTATTATCAGTGATGGGTCACACTCGATTAACTGTGGTCACATTTTCCTCACCACCGTCACAACCTAATCTTGCATTCAATTCACTAGGGATTCACAGAATATTGGAAATTATTCGGACGAAAATATCAAAAAAAAAATTTGTGTTTGGAATAAGCGAAAATGCAGAATTATATGTACCGAACAATGACTAACGTGATCAAATAGAGGCCCGCACAAATGCAGCAACATGGGTCGGCAGTGTGAAAGTATTTTAAAGTCCCCCTGTTTTGAAAATCAAGTTTTTTATGTTGTTTTTGTCTATGTGGTGTTTTTAATATGCATTTAGACAAACCATGTGCCAATCTATAAATCAACACCATTGCTGTGTATTTTCTCCTTAAAACTGTACTTTCCCAAAGGCAGTCACAGAAACAGGTTTGAAACAGCCTTTTTTTGCTACGTCACAAAATTCAATAACCGATCGCGTCAAGGGATCCTATCCTTAGCATATCATTAACTGTGCTGCAAAGCAGAGGGTCTAGTGAGAAGGCAGCCAGGTTAATCCGGTAACAATTATTTTCCTCCTGTAATGTTTGCTAACTGTTAATATTTCCCCCTATTTTCACGATGTCATGTGCTCGTAGCGCTTATTTGTTTGTATTTAGAAGTGCTAACTTGAATAATAACCCACGGCAGCAGTGTAAAAGTAGCCCGGAGTCAGACGCTTATGATTGCGGGCGCCATTTGGAATCACAAACTTGGCTGCATTTGAGTCTTCAAGGAATTTTGAGGACACAACATCGTCAAGTAAGCAAATTTAAGGAATGTTACAGTATCCACTGTAGTTGTCCGCTAGTAAAAACAGTTTTATTAGTCATCATCCGTGTACGAACCAGCACAAACAGATAATGCTACCTCACGAAGCTAGCCATCAGTCTCCTTGCTTACGTTGAGCATACCAGCTTATTTCTGGTTCAAACACATATGGCTTAATTAAACCAATATTTCCTCTTGTCATTGCCATTGTATCGCGTTTACTACAGTTCAGTTAGTGGATCAGGAGGTGCTGGCTCATGGCTGGCTGGTGTGTGACTGAGTGGAGGCGGGGCTAATTTGCATATTCATAGATCCGCGTATAATAAATGAGGCAAGGGTGTAGAGTTGTGTTCAAGCTATTTTAAGGCATGAGAAAATTATTTTCACAAGAAAAAAACATTTAAATGTCATTTTTATGATCAAAGATGAGTTTTAAAGGATACAATTTTTGACTACAGGGGGACTTTAAAACTATCAGAGAAAGACGCAGAAATCATTACAAGCACGAAGCACCGACAGCGAGAGACTGTTTAGTGCTGTATCACATCTCCGATGAGAAGAAGAGGTGGCTAATGCTGGTGGTTAGGCTACTGTATGATGATTGAAATTGCGAAATTACCTCAAAAGATTACTAAATAAACTGCAGAATGTTATATTTTCTAATGCACGCACGAATTGCATGTATTTTTGACAGCGCTGCATGAGCTCGTGGCGCAAAAAACAAATAAAAATAACATAATTTACTCAACCATTTTTCTCCCCCGAGTTACGTCTTCCGCCATTTTAGAGAGTATTACAATGCTTACGCACGCTTTCCCCCGAACGTAAACCACGCTGATTACGTCCAATACGTTCTTGGGTACTCTCCAAAATGGCAGAAAACGTAACTCGGGGGAGAACGACATGAGGGTGAGTAATTAATGACATAATTTTCATTTTGGGGTGAACTAACCCTTTATTTCAATGGCCTGTCATCAATTATGTTTTACTTCATATATATTATAGTGTTAATATATACATGCAGGGTTTGAAATGAATACCCGCCAAATGCAGGTAAAAATCAGCTGTGGCGGGTTCTGGTGTCAAATCACTAGCCAATTTGGCGGGTTACTTTTTTCGTAAGTTATGTTCACTCATTAATTTCTCTCGGAAGTTCATGCAAGCCAAATCTGCTTAGGCTTAGCGAAAATACTGAACTCGTGATACATCATGACATTATCGAGTATATTGCAAAAACCAAACAAAACACTTTAGGTGATGAAGTCTGGTTAGACTAGAGCACGTACGCATTTAGAGTGCGTTCTTTCACTGCATTATTCAGTCTATTAATGTTAGGGATGCACCGATACCGATACTGGTATTGGTATCGGTCCCGATACTGAGCTCCTGTACTTGTACTCGTTAAAATGCCCCGATACCAACTAACAATATACATATGCTTTTGTTTTCTTTACCCAATATTTAAAAAATTTACAAAAGCAATAAAAATATTGGTACTCGGTATCGGCAAGTACAAAAAGTTAGCGTATCGGCGATGTAGTGGGAAATGTGGAAAAAGTGGTATCGTCGCTCCCCTAATTAATATGCATTAAGAATGAATCACATAATTCAGATAAAAAGGCATAAACTTGTATATATTATTTTATTTTCCATAAGTTTAAATCATATCACATGAAATAGTGCCGTTTTAAAAATCAGCCATGGGTGTACACATGTGATTGAATATTTATACACAGTTTTTTTAATAAACAATAAGTTATAATCAAGAGGACTACGTTTTAGACACCATCATTGACTGTTTTTTTGTTTATTTTGCCAACAGCAAATCTTTACAACACAGCCACAGCGCGGCTTTGGCCGTCCTCCTGAGCCAACAGAAGATCAACAGTTTTAAAATGATTCGTTCAATCCGCATGATTCACTTAAAGTGACCTTGCTGCCATCTACAGGCCATGTTTTAATTGTTTTTAATTTTAACATTTTACAGGAATCTTTTCATTTTTTAAAATAATTTTTCAAATGTCCCAGATTCTTCAACTTTCATGTTACAATCTCACATATATGCATCGTAACTGCCGGTTTAAGCCATTCCTGTTCCCCGCTAGCTGCATTAAAAACAGTGCAAAGATATCGAAAAGCCACTTTCATATTCAATTCTACTATCTGCAAAGATTAATTTTTGTTGTGATACTGAAGTCCATTTGGTTATTACAGCCTACCTGTTATTTATTTATATAATTGACTAATTAAATGTAGAATGTGACTCAAAACGATGATGGACACTTTTGAAAAACATTGTAAAAATGCCCATAACAGGTAAAAATCAATTTAAACTTTTTGGAAAATATTAATTTCTATCACTGCTGCGAACTGACCACACAGAATATGAAGAATATCAAAAACAAAAGTTTCACACACAATACCACGCATCCGCCAAATATTTGTCCCTAATTATCTTTTAGCGTGATGAATGTGGAGTTATTATTTTTTTGTCAATATCGCACACCCCTAGTACTGACACAAAATGATTTGCAGTGATCGCTTTGTCACGCCCAGTGTAGACAGCCTCAAACTTTTGGTGTATTTCTGTCTTTTTTTTTTTTCTGGCTAGTATAAGTTATGAATGGCCGGTAACTTAAATTTAGTAGCCAAATTGGCTGGTGGGTGAAAAAGTTAATTTCAATCCCTGTATACATGTAATATATAATTTTGGTTCTCTCTGCAGCTCTGTTCTGTAACTGCACCACACCACAGTGTGTGAAGGATGGGTATAAGTGCGAGACCAAGGGTGCGTGTGTGGCCTCCACCTCAGTCATTGAAGGACAGGAGCAGCATGTGCGGCTCTGCATCCAGAAAGAGGACCTGGTTCCTCTGGGCCAGCCATTCTACTGCCTCAGCGCAGAGGGACTGCTGAACACTCACTGTTGCTACTCTGATTACTGCAACAGCATCGACCTCAAACTACCAACCGGTGAGCATCAGTTCTTTATATCAGCTATAATCATTATCAAAAACAGCTAGTGAATTCCAGATGTGGAACTAATGCAGCGTGTTCTCTGTCAGTGACAAACGCACCGGGTTCAAGGCAGGACTGGGGGCCGGTGGAGCTCACTGCAGTGGTGGTGGGGCCGATCTTTGTGCTGTGTGTGCTGGTTCTGCTGGGTCTCTTTCTGTTCCAGCGCCGCCAGCGGGCCTACGGTCACCGGCAGAGACTGGAGGTAGAGGATCCCAGCACTGAACACATGTTCCTGGCCAAGGACAAGACCTTACAGAACCTCTCCACTTCAGGATCTGGGTCTGGTTAGTATTGTAAGAATTACAGAACCTCAGACACTTTAATCTTCTGAGACGGACAATACACACAAAGTGTATTCAAATACAAACATCTGTTTCCACATCTCACTGAGAGAAAATGCGAGAAAACGTCTCTCTCACCTATACATTTGTTCCTTTTCATCCCCTTCCTTCCCCTCACCCATCCTCCCTCCACTCAGCTCACCCAGAATGGTCAATAGTATAATGTTCTAAATCAATGCAAATAATACTTAGTCATGTTTGGTATCATTTGAATAGTCTCAGGGCATTTGGTACAATGGTCTCATTCTTACAAGAAGTAAACTAAAAGGTGATACAGATCCTAAGAGTTTAGAGATATTTGGCTCACTATAGAGGGTGTGCCGTTTGCCAGTGTCTTTCATGCAAATTGCCATCTGTCCCCAAAAGGTGTAAACTCTCCATGCCTAGGATTTGATCAATGCAAATTTCAATTGTTAGTTTCTGTCTCCTTTTCGGGGGATGACTGTCTTGGTCTTAAGGTATTTAAGTGAAAACTGCAAGAAGATCGGGGAGATTCTGTAGCCAGAAAGACCATAGTGTGGTGTGTGTCTCTGCACTCATACTTATGACTTATATAAGTAAACTTAAACTTATACATACTATGTTTCTATTTTCCAAGGTCAGGTATGCACCTTTTACTCTTAGATTTATCTTTGAGAATTTGATGTCTTGCATTGATTTGATGTCTTTGAATCACCTATGTAATTGGCATAATACATATTTACCTGACTGATAATAAATTGTTACATTTGATTTATTCTGACTTACTCTGAAGTTATTTTCTCAAGTAGATTAATTGAAGGCATATTTTACTGCAAATCTGCGTCCAGGGTTAGTACATACTAAATCTCAGGTTAGATGGAGCAGGGGGCACATCAGGTGAGATTATAGATTTCTGACTAACTGCTTGACTTTAGTTAAGTTGTTATGCAGTTGCATTAACTATGGGGGGCTAGACAAAATACTATTGGAGTACTAGCATGATTCGGGCATACTTCATAGTACTGGCCATAACCAGCTTTATTCAAGTTGTACGAAGCTATTTTAACTAACGGGGACTAGATAAAAATACTATTGAAATATTAACATATTTCATAGTACTAGCATAACCGCTGATTATTGACTCAGCTTTAGTTAAGTTGTACATGGGTGACGTAGGTCCTAAACAGAACCACTATTTAATTTAGGGATGCCATCGTCTGATTAATTCGTGATCGATATCTCTTTCCGATTGTGCCATTTCCTGTCCGGACGGGTATCGTTCCCAGGACTAGGACCCGATTCCAAAAATCCGATGAGTGTGTTATACATTGTGTTTATTGTTAAGCCCCACGAAAGGCAAAAAACATTATAAAACACCATAACGTTTTCGTGCACTATATTTCAAGTGTTCTGAAGCTGTTCCATAGTTTAATGTGAAGTATAGATGAATATTTAAGTCAAGCTGGACGTAAATTCTTCCTTCCCCCGCGCCTTCCTGTCCCCTGTTCCGTCCTCCCATTTCACTTTCAAACTGCGTGTTGGGGTTTCGCATTTACTAACAGTCCACAACCGATTAAACGTCCTCGTCAAGAGCGACAATACCTTAAGATTTAACTGGTTAAAAAAGGCTCAATAAATATCGCACAGGATATAATAACATAATACACGACGCTCAATAGGCTATCTCCTTTCCTTTTTTAGGGTGAAGCGCTGTGCACTATGACTCCCAATGTTGCTTTCAAGTGGCATCGTCTGCGCACCGGGGATGCACATAAGCGCTTTGTGCCCGTTTCTTTAATCCGGCGCCATAACCTTTCCGTATTATACTTGTGGCTCAATGAAAATTATTATAGTCTTTTTTTGTTTCCTGTTCTACTGATCTAATCATATTTGCTGCCTTCATTACTGTTGCTATGCATTTAAGAAAGGTCCTTTTATTTTTTAGTATAAATAACGTATATATACACACAGTATAAATATATAAATCTAGTGGAGAATAAGAATTAAACATTATACAGTATAATTAAAAGAGTGATGATCAGGGTCAACCACAGAAGTCATAGAAATTCCCCCCCACCCTACATGATAAAAAAAAAACCTGTGCTGGTATCGGATCGGATTGAAACTGGCCAATACTCAGAATTTCTGGTATCGGATTCTATCGGTTTTTTTCGAAAAAATGGTATCATTGCATCCCCCCTAATTTAAAATAATGGGTAAGCAGGGAACAACCTAGTAATAGTTTAGTCATAAACCTCTTGAACTATGAGAGTTTTAACTAGAGAGTTTGGTGATCGTGGGGTAACACGTACTCTGCCGCGTGAAGACACCCTGATCTACCTAGAATTCCTAATGACGATTAAATAGAAAGTAAGAGTTAAAAATCTAATATCAGAAGACTTAGTATATTAAGACAGACAACAACCAATTTGCCTTTCACCTAATTCGAGTCATAATAAAATGGAGTCCGATTATAGTTGATTTAAATTAAACCCCTTTTTTGCAACTGAAAAGAACCGAAGATGCAAAGACAACCCTTCAGCCACCACTGGGATACCTTTCCCTTGGCCAGTGTCGTGGACCTTAACAAAATGGTACCCCGCCGGTGATCTTTCCTAAGCAACGAGTGACCTTCTTTTCGGCGCAATATTGATTTGCCAATACGGGTTTGACCATCTCCTTCCTCTTTGCCTCCGCCTGCTGTGGTAAGTCGAGTCTTATGTTTCCCCTTTTAGAAAATATTAGGGAAGACAACGCATCCCATACATACACCATTTTTGTAGAATGAGCGGGATACTCCAATTGTTTTAGGACCGATCCGACGAAACCACGTCCCTTTTATCAAGCCAGTCCGAGGACAACCAAAGAGAACCCTGAGGAGCGTTTACAGTTTATCTGGGTAACAACCAAAATGACACAAAAACCAGAAATAAGACCAATACGGTGGAACAGTTTGGATGATTAAAATGATGTGGTTTTTGTCATTTGGAAATATCATTTACCTTTGTTCCAAAAACATAATATTTGCCATTATTGTAAATAATCCAGTGATGAGTTTGTCCTGACAACAGCTAGTGCTTTTCACACGAGATCTGTCCTGATCATCATCAGTCTGTCTGGAAGACATGGATACAAAGAACAACTGAACGGACCCAATCCAGAAGAACTTGTGGCATCGTCCCTCCAAGACTCTTCACAGAAACTCACCTGCAAGCTCCCTGAGGAAAACCCCCTGCTCAAGTGCACCCGATGGCAAAAAGCTGCTTTTAAAAAACAAACAAACCTTTCCCACTTACAGGAAATTAATCTTGATTCGGCGAGTGGAACCGTGGAAGGCTCCCTCTGCTTGGTGTGCAGCGTCCAAACTGAAACTAAAGGAAATCCATCCTGTTAATATTCATAACGCAGAAATTACAGATATAAACACAGGGAAATGGGATTTACATAAAACAGAAATTGGTTTTAAGCTTTTTATGTCCCATCATACTACAGGAGTACTTGAAGTTGTCATCAAGTTGTTTCCTGGAAATCGCAGCGGTTACCAACAGTGTAACATAATTAGGCCTGAAGATTGTTACAACTTACGTTCAGACCCCATTATAACCTGTCCAGAAAATGATTTTAAAAATCTAATCTTAGCCCATTACCCAATCCACGGTCGGTAGGTGTATTATTATCCCAGTTGTTTACAAATTCAAAAGCAATTTTTTTGAATATTTTTAGAATTTTTGTGAGTTTCAATTTCTATTACATAGGTTTTTTGGTGTTTCAAATATTCACATTTTTTCATGTGTACAGTTAAATTGTTTATATTTATATAAATATATAATATTTTTGATATTAAAATTTTATAAACCTTTATTTGACCCCTAACCTTTCTATTCATTTTAATTCCTACTTTTTTTTTTTATTTTTTTTTTATTTTTTATTTAACAAAACAACCAAAACAAAACACAAACAAACCCTAGCTTTCTATTTTTTCTATTCTATCTACTTGTTTTTCTTTGTTTGTTTGTGTGTGTGTGTATATATATATACACCTTGCTACGTGAACTGCGTTAGGCTAACCGAGACTTGTCCCCATTTGCACTTTATATATTGTTGCTCTTTTGTTAGTTTTGACTGGTTTTATTGTCCTTATTTGTAAGTCGCTTTTGATAAAAGTGTCTGCTAAATGACTAACTGTAAATGTAAATGACTCATGAAACAAACAACATTTAACATATTAAACAAAAATGCTATACGATAACATAATTATATACATTTACCTTTCAGATGAATCTCTTTTATTGGGATTCTGCCTTGTCTGTCATCAGTTATTCAATTATTCAACTAAACTGTCAAAATAACAATTTTTACATTAAGTGCAAGCGCGATATACATTATATATATTCATATATATAATAGACATCGATATACAGTAATATGGTTGTGTTGTGTGTGTTGTGTGGGTGTGTGAATACTATATAAATATAATTTTATTGTGTATTTTACACCTGCATATCTGTCATTTTAATGCAAAGTGATTGACATTGTTGAGTGTTTTTGTTATGGGCCCTATGGTTAGGGGTAGGTAGGGTAGGGTTTAGGTCCAATAATGTTCCATATTTGGAATTAAAATACATAACTGAGCCGAATACACTTAATGACAGTTTGTCCATCAACATCATAACAATGAGGGTGTCCATGTCCCAAGGATATGATGGTGTCAGGTCATGATTTGTTGGGTGTCATGTGCCATGTTATGTGGGTGTCATGTCATGATTATGAGGGTGTCATGTCATGATTATGAGGGTGTCATGTCATGATTATGAGGGTGTCATGTCATGATTATGAGGGTGTCATGTCATGATTATGAGGGTGTCATGTCATGATTATGAGGGTGTCATGTCATGATTATGAGGGTGTCATGTCATGATTATGAGGGTGTCATGTCATGATTATGAGGGTGTCATGTCATGATTATGAGGGTGTCATGTCATGATTATGAGGGTGTCATGTCATGATTATGTGGGTGTCATGTCATGATTATGAAGGTGTCATGTTATGATTATGAAGGTGTCCTGTCCTGATTAGGTTGGTTGTCCATGTCCCCATGAATTTATGAGGTTTTCACATGTCCAGAATTATGTATGGGGGTGGTCATGTTCATGATATGTGGTGTCATTCCCCCTGATTATGAGGGTTTCCCCGTTCATGAGTAGAGGGTGTCATGTCCATGATTAATGGTGGGTGGTCAAATGTCAGATTATGAGGTGTCCCATTTACATGATTATGTGTGTCCATGTCATGATTATGTGGGTGTCCCCATGTTATGATTATGTAGGTCTAATGTCATGATTATGAGGGTGTCATGTCATGATTATGAGGGTGTCATGTCATGATTATGAGGGTGTCATGTCATGATTATGAGGGTGTCATGTCATGATTATGAGGGTGTCATGTCATGATTATGAGGGTGTCATGTCATGATTATGTGGGTGTCATGTCAGTCTTATGCACACCCCTTCAAGTAAAGTGTAACCACATAATTCCAGTTAGTCGAATGTCTAAAACTAGCAATATGCAAATCTATTAGTGTAAGTTTAATAAATATAACACTCATAAAGGGGGGGAAAATCTATATAATTTCAATACGCAAGATGAAATATAATTAAAAGTGCTGCATGTGTAACGTTAAATGCATTTATTGCCAAACTTGCATAAAAACGCCGTTTAACGGTCCAAACTCACACAGCTCCATTCCTGAAGCCTCTGACGACTGCCAGAGCAGTTTTATATCTGTGTTGTTGCAGGAGATTGTTAAGCGTGTATAATAACGCTCTGAAGAGATCCGAGGCTGCCATGCCTCTCCTGGAAGACTAACACAACAACGGTGTCGCTTAAAACGTCCGGAAAGATTACAACTTTTAATACTGAAAAAAAATTAATAAATCTGTGTCCAGGTAGGATTATTAAAGTGTTAATAAATGAAATCAGAGAAGGAGTTTATGAGGTTTTGCGTTCACATCTCCAGCTGTCAATACTGATTTCAGTCACACCTGTCGGTCATTCCTCACTCACTGTACCTCAATTAATCACTTTTAACTTTAGGTCTATGTTTTTAAGCTAACAGAAATATTTAATTGACAATTTAAGTTTGATGTGAATTATGAAATGAATGCATCATTTAATCAAAACGACTGCATATTTGACTTAGACGATTAGTTTAGTATTTGGGTATGTTTTGACTACGTTGGAGTACTATTTTACATTTCTATATATAGATAAATAGAAAGTGTAGCATCATTAGCTGTGTGACGACAAACCGGAAAGTAATACTTAAAGTAATATTACTTTTGAAAGGAGTAACTAATGAGTGTCTGTGCAGGAGTATTTGCGCGTGGCCCGTGCGCGCGCGCGCACTCGCGCAGTCATTGCGCGTTCGCGACAGCGGCGTTCACGCGCACGCTCAGTGCGATGGGAGTCTGTGAGGATGGACACACGGCGAATCCTGCGACTCTTGACCGTTTTATCAGGACTGAACGGAGCGTGTGAAGGTGAGTATGAAGGGTTTGTTCACTCCAGCGGTGTTTTGTTGACGTCCGTGGGTCGGTTTGGTTCGTTTAATGTGTTTTAGTCGCTGAACGTTTGGCGTTTAATACAACAACAACAACAACAACAACATGGCGCTGGGGTTTAACGACTGGTCTCATAAACTCTCTGCCTTTTCACTGGCTTTATCTCTTTCTCTGTCAGAAACGTGAACGTGTGATGTGCTTACAATTATATATGTGCTGTTTAAATAACAATAATAAAGCAGGATGACTCTATTTATGATAGAAACTCAGACGGTGAGGGCTAGCATGCTAACAGGCTAACATAGTTAATATGTGGCTGTAGATTCTGGAATGTAGACTTCAGGAAAACTCAAATGAGCTCGTGTGATCAAATGCAATGTATTTACGTTTATGTGAGTCTGAATTTTTGTTTTTCAATTTAGGAAGTAATATGAAAGACTTACAATTTTCATTATCACAGTATCAGTTACAGTAAACAAATACAGGTAACGTTACAGTAAACAAAACAGTTACAGTAAACAAATACAGATAACGTTACAGTAAACAAAACAGTTACAGTAAACAAATACAGGTAACGTTACAGTAAACAAATACAGGTAACGTTACAGTAAACAAAACAGTTACAGTAAACAAATACAGATAACGTTACAGTAAACAAATACAGGTAATGTTACAGTAAACAAAACGGTTACAGTAAACAAATACAGGCAAGGTTACAGTAAACAAATACAGATAACGTTACAGTAAACAAATACAGGTAATGTTACAGTAAACAAAACAGTTACAGTAAACAAATACAGGTAAATGTTACAGTAAACAAAACAGTTACAGTAAACAAATACAGGTAAAGTTACAGTAAACAAAACAGTTACAGTAAACAAATACAGGTAATGTTACAGTAAACAAAACAGTTACAGTAAACAAATACAGGTAATGTTACAGTAAAAAAACAGTTACAGTAAACAAATACAGGCAACATTGCAGTAAACAAAACAGTTACAGTAAACAAATACAGGTAAAGTTACAGTAAACAAAACAGTTACAGTAAACAAATACAGGTAACGTTACAGTAAACAAAACAGTTACAGTAAACAAAAACAAATACAGGTAACGTTACAGTAAACAAAACAGTTACAGTAAACAAAATGGCTTTATTTGGATCCTGGCGGACTGGTTTATTTAAACTTGTTTGTTTGATTGTTTACAGTAAAAGTAGCTTATATAAACACATCTATGTTGGTTGACCTGTTGCACATTAACAAAAGTGTAAGTTCCTCCAAATGTTTATTACTGTTTGTTTGTTATTAATGATCGGTTTATGTGTTTTATAGGTGATAGGTGATAGGTGATGTGACATGTGGCCAAGTATAGTGACCCATACTAGGAATTAGTGCTCTGCATTTAACCAATCCAAGTGCAAACACACAGCAGTGAACACACACACACCGTGAACACACACCCGGAGCAGTGGGCAGCCAATTATGCTGCGGTGCCCAGGGAGCAGTTGGGGGTTCGGTGCCTTGCTCAAAATGGCTGTACATTCACTCCCCCCACCTACAATCCCTGCCGGTACGAGACTCGAACCCGCAACCTTTGGGTTACGAGTCCGACTCTCTAACCATTAGGCCACGACTTCCCTGTAGCTCTTATGTAGCTCTCAGTTCACTGTAAGTTCAGTGGAAAATCATGTAAATGGTTGCTCTCGGTCTGAAATGACATGTTAATATCAGGACTGAAGGAAGGTGTGTGTAGTCTGCAGATCGAAGCTTTCCTTTTGAGTGATGGTATGGTTTTGAGTAACAATAAGGTTATGATAATGGTTGGGTGTTGTGTGGGTTAAATCTCAGTTCTTTGTAAACTGAGATTTAACCCACAAAAGGGACAAAATAAGGATATGAACGAACAGTGACCCCATTTCTCTTATATATGTCTGTCTGACTCTTTCTCTCTGCTGCGTATAGAAATACAGTACATCTTTGTCCGTGTCTGGTTGGATATGGGGTAGCCAGGGGGTTTTCTTTATTACTGTTAAGGTTTCTTCTTAACCCGCTTTAAAAAAAAAAAAAGCCCTTAATGTTTTCTGCATATAAAAGGCTGACAGG
This sequence comes from Sinocyclocheilus anophthalmus, assembly GCA_018155175.1. Classification (NCBI taxonomy): domain Eukaryota; kingdom Metazoa; phylum Chordata; class Actinopteri; order Cypriniformes; family Cyprinidae; genus Sinocyclocheilus; species Sinocyclocheilus anophthalmus. Next base: position 42,353 of record JADLZN010004189.1, read on the forward strand.
CTTGGACATGCAGACTAGTTTAAGAGCTCTGCATTTCCCCTCAAGGTTCAATAAAGTGCATCTATCTGTCTGTTGATCTACATGCCTGTCTAGGAAAGAATTAGTTTGTGTTCTCTAATGATCTTTAAAAGCGTAATACTTTTAAATTATTTATGTATAATATATTTAAATGCTTTAAAATGTATGATGATAATGCTGAAACTTGGCAGTCTTAGATTCTGTACTGGGACAAAATTATAGCGCTGAGCTTGTGTGATATAGCTAATGTCTTCATTTAGCCTTTTGATGTTATTCACTGTATTGGTTTATACATATATTTGCTTATATTTTGGTTTCTTCAAGAAATATGTAATGCACGCTATTTTCTGCAGCTGCACACTATAACCCACAGTTTATGTCCTGCAATAAAGACTTCAATAAACCCAACACAGAGAGGGGAAAAAAATAATATGTATTTATATATATGATGTTTTTTTTAAAGTCACAAATAGCATTATTGGAGTAGGCTATGTTTTACATGAAAATACCACTTTACTTTCTTTTTGTTTCAAATTTTCACATTTAATTCAATGTGGCACTTGCCATTTCTTTGTAATTAATTGTGAAATTTGCTAGCCATTTCTGAGTGAAAATGGTTTCTAAAGCAAATGTATTTCAGTGTAATATTGCTCACCCAGTTTTGCAACAGCATGGATAACATTAGTAATCCTCAGAAAGCAGATAATGCTTTTCCCACCTTGACTTTGCAACAGAGTAAACAGAGATTGTGTATCGTATTTAATGAGAGCAGTGAAAAGCTTATCTGAACACACGACTGAAGCGTGCGAGGATTACTCTGCTTCAGATACAAGGCATTAATGAGCAAATCAAAAAAAATGCAGGGTGCAGAATTATTTTTGCCACATCTGGCAATGAATTGAATAATGTAAGTATGTATAGTACAATTAGCATTTTTATTGAATATGTATTTGATAAATGTATCTTTGTGGTGTGCAGCACAGGTCATCGTGTCTCACACAGCATCATATGCAAGATGAACAGTCTGTGTCTCATCACTGCACCAAGTGGTTTTGGTTTTGATGAAAATCCCGTGTCTGTCACCACATGGAGTTCTTGAGAAGAAACTCTTATGATGTGTTGGCTAAACTTCTGGGGATCAGTTTTCCAATCAGTTGTTATTATTGACAGACTCGCAACAACCACTGATGTGTTCATTAGTAGGTGATGATTTGTTGAATCATTAATGTCACTTACATCAGTGAGAGTCTGGGTCCGGTTGCAACAACCCCCTAAAGCTAAGAAAACCCCTAGTTAGGCTATAATTGTAAACCAAAAGTTAATTTTACTTAAGAGGTTTGTTGCATCCAGTTATTTTTATGACCGTTCTTTGTGCGTCACGATTTTATGCTCAAAGCCTCCCCTTTTGTTTTTCACGTCGCCATTTAGCAGAGATTTTGTCGTTTTTGTATTTAATGCTTCGTCTGTTAGTATTATTTAATTAGTTTTAGTGATATTTTGTCTTGCTGCTGCATTTTGTTGCTTGGTATGTGTTCTTCATGAGATCCGAGTCTTTAATTGTAGTTCACTACGTCAGTTGAAATACAAAAAAAAAAAAAGAGAAATGTTGCCTTGGCAACTAGCTGAAATAAAATATGTATATATTTGTTTTATTTCAGTTCAGTTAATGTTTATTTTATTACACATAATAAAATGGTTTTTAATGGTATTGCTCCGCTATCTGCTGACCATTATTTTTTTTACATAGCATTTTAAACCACACATTATGTTGTAGTCCAAACCACTGGCCAATTGGCAAGTAACAAGTTTTATGTACTCAAACACACTTTTGTCACATGTTGAGGGTTAATTTTGGGCCCTCCGTGTATGTAATGAAGAAGTATTGTTTATGTCCTAAAGACACATTTAACATTTATTTTTAAATGTGTACAGTTCCAAACATCATATTATTGTAATCTTACCAAATTGTAAAATGCCATTTGAAAGAGTGAAGTTTTCCAGTGTACCCTCAGTTAATCAGATACATGATTGTGTTAATGATTATTAGCTGTATTTTACACAGAAGTGTACCAGTTTATACATACTCTTCACAGTTGAGAGATTTCAGCTTTCTCCTCGGTGTGTGTTGGATTGAGGCTCAGGTGTATAATTTATGCCAGATGTTTGCCAAATAAGTAAGTGTTAGTCAGTTCGAAACTGTAATTGGCAGAAGCAGGAAGATGTGGTTTGCGTCTGAAAGTCATTCGAGTTTTAGTGTTATAAAAAGCAAATCTGTCTCCAGTGCCAAAGTCATCTGTCAGATGTCAGACTAGTAATTAATTCACATGTGATATTTGTAAACATAATAATTTTGTATCAGTTTTACAATGAAAATAAGGTTGCTGGTTGTTTTTCTGCAGGATAAAAATAAGCAAAGAATGTCCGTCAACTGAACTGCCAGTCACATTACGATATTTCGGCCACTTCCAGTGTAGACAACTTTTTTTCTTTAGAGAAACATATCATTAGTTTTGCTTTGCATCACTCCAGCCTGACTGAGTTGTTATTCTGAAAACATTGCATACAGGACATTATCTGAGCTCGCCAGCCACTGTTATTAGCTGGTTGTAGATAAGCAGATTTAAAGGTGCCAGAGCAGAGCCAGTTTGACTGGTCCAGAACCGCCTTTCTTTGGTGAAAATGTCTGGAACTGGGCTAGATTTTTTCTATCATAAAAACACTTAGTAAAAGTGATTCTCAGGGAGGTTGCTACAGAGAAAAACACTTTTCTCTAGAAATAACTAGGTAGCATTACTGCATGTCCATTTACTTAAGACCACCTGCATGTTTCACAGCTCTGCTGAGAATGATGTTCTTTAAATAGAAAAGGCAGCACTTCCTGGTTAATCAAACACTGCGTGGCTGCACCAAAATACCAATAGTAAAATGTGATAGAAGAGTTTGTTTAGGCCAGCATTAGCGTCTCAGGACTTGCACAGCATTGTAAGCATTGCGACCAATTAATTAATTCACAGTTGGTCAATTGAAAATGATGCATTGTGCACTGTTGCAACTTATGTACAATATTTTCCCTCCAGAATATTTTTTAGTGGCATAGAAACTGATTTATTGTCAACTGACCAGTTGTACCAGAACTAGGTAGACAACATGTGGCTTTTGTGGCTTTCACTGGAGGTATGAAGGAGGCTTCAGACTACATGTTTGTATCTGTCATACCTTTTTCATGCTTGTCAGTCATACCGTGAGCTGAAAGGAGCACATTGTGAAATGTTATAGCTGTGTTGTTTAGAGTAAAAGCATGAACTTAGTTTAGATTGTATGCCACGCTAAAACAGTCATATGACAGCATATGATATTGTGTCTGACATAGTTTAGAAACAGCATGACTTCTCTTGCTTTACATGGAGGTGTGTGTAGTTTGTTGACGGTGTGAATATTAATAACCACATTGTTGATCTAGAATTTTTTTTTTCATCAGTCGTCTGTAACTTTACATGAATGCGAGTGGATATTCGTTCCCTGGTTCCTGCATGTCTAATGTTCTGTCCGGAGCTGTGTGACAGCATTCAGACAGACTGCGGTCTGACACTGTGTTTTGCACATGTGGGGGGATGTTTGCTTTCAATGAGGGAAATGCCATTATTTAATTGCCCTTTGAATAGGAAATGAAGGACTGCGCTGTTAAAAGCCCGTGAGTGTGCAGGGTCTTGACATCAGGATACACAAAGCCGCTATCAGGACCCTTTTGGGTAACAATACTGTACACCCGATCAGAACAAATCCAAGTCACTACTCTAAAGTTCCTAAATATGCCACAAGGGTCGTATGATAAAGAACAACTGGAAATTAGGCTGGCTAATATTCCCATCTGGATTTGAATGGTTTCCTGTTATTAAGCTGAAGTCCTGATGAGTCCAATTATTATTTTCCATATTGCCAAATGGTATTGCATCATATTTAGTTAAGCAATTAGAGCAAAAGCTGTAGAAGAGGATTATGAGGACCAAGGACTTCTTATTCATCGCAGATCATTTAATTCAAGAAACAATTAACAATAACTAGCACATTTTATATTCTATTGTGTAGAGGTCACAACACCTGCCCACACGACTTTAAATTACTAGCACTGAGGCATAGTCATAGAGGCTCATATTTACAAAAACATTTTGTTTATGGATGTTTTGTTACGTGTTAGCAGTTCTTTGTGAGCAACATTAGACGTTTAGTAAAAGATGTGATGGTCATTGGACCTGCTTCAAATTTTTCCATTTATTGTAGACTGTAATTATAAACAATTATGCATTTTGACATGTCCATGTTGCAATTTTGTGATGTTGTTATTCCCTGTAAAATTGCCAAGATTCTGAAGTATTATGCAATATTTAATCACACTAACGGGTGGGTTTTTGTGTGTGTGGTCCATTTGTGAATAGCAGTGATGGATGTTTACTGCACAATATACAGTGTATACTGTCTACTGTTTTTATTAAGTAATATGAGATGTGGTATATAAAACCTCTTAAATAGCAGTATGCTACATTGTTTTCACATGACTTTACTGCAGTGCATGTTTAATTCAGCAAGTGACGTCTAGTCTAGAAAATAAAAAGGTTCATTGTTAACCTAATTTTGGTTTAACATCTTGTCTAAAAAAATAAGGTGTTTGGGACATTATTTTGGAAATTTATCAGCACTTTACCTGTGTACATGTGCACGTACAAACAAGTCCATGTCCGTTTGAGATGGGGCTGTGACGGTCGCCGTGACAACCTCATTTGTCTTCTGCCAACGGCGGTAGTGCACGCATAATGCTAAGTTTTGTATTCAAGTGTAATAACAGTAATAGTTGCAAATTATTTTATTTAGACTATAAGTCTATGCTAATTCACAAATTACCTCAAACGCCATACACAGTGTTTCCTTTAGATTGACAGGTTTGAGCGCAGGAAAATACAGTTTATTCTGCATTCAGCAAATAATTATGTGTTGGGCGAAGGGCCTGTTGGAGAAACCAAATACTACATCGCCAGTCTGGAATCATTTCCATTTATGTCACCCATCCGCATTTGTACAAGTGTCTCCAATTTCATGTGATCGCAGACGCTCGGCTGGTCAGGTTTGGTGAGGCTTTCTCAAAACTGGCCAAATACAAACGAGACGGCGATAAATGAAAGATGTTAACAAGAGAGCGTCGTGCAGACGAAGGAGTTAATGTGCCGCTTGCTTGGTGGCGGAACAGGAACCGTGGTCTAGTGTCTACAACAGGACTTGACTCAGTGCCAGTACCTCATAAATAGGACAAGGCCGTTTACTGTTGGGGATTTTCACTGTCGCTGTTGTGCCACATCCAGTGTAGTCCCAAACTGATATAATGAGGTCTATTGCCTAGATTTTATGTGCTACAGCTCGCGTCATGTAGGCAGGGTGTAGTTAAATTTTATTTAGGCTACTTTCTTCTTTAACCGTTAATATTTCTTGATATTTATGAGTGTTTTGCAGGCTGCGTGAGTATTATGACGGAAGTGCTAATAAACACGCACGTTGTAATAGATGATTGAGCCTCATTATTATATTTGGTTTCAAAATTATATCTGATTATAATTTTTTAAATAAATTATATATATAGGCTATTTAATATATATTTTATATATAATATATATATATATAATCACACCGCCGCCACCCGCGGTAGTTGGTCCATTACCACGGGTGGTAAAAATCTGCCCCAGTCACAGCAAGTCAGAATTTTGCAGTAAGTCATGTTTCATGCACTTAGCTTCTGTTACTTGACGGTACTGTTATACTATTACTATTATTTGCTAAATGGTGTTTGGTATGTGTTTTTGATGTGTTTTTTTTTATTGGTTTAGACAGAATGGAAATTAAAAACATTTGGCATCAAATTGCAAACTAATGCAGTACTAAAATGTATTATTAAGCAAATGTCCGCAATTAAATTGCATTCAATTTGCAGAGGCATATTTTGGCATTATGCAAAAAGATTAATTGCATATAAAAAATTGTAAAATACACAGTTTTGCCTAGGCCTGTCACGATAACAACTTTTTGTTGTGCGATATATTGCCCCAGAAATAATTTGCGAAAAGCGATGATATTGTCATTTTAAAGACATTTAATGCCACTGAATATATAATCATAATATAACAGCATAATAATGCAAGAAGGCCTACACACTTTCAAATGACAACACACTTTTAATTCTTAAGAATATTTAGATCATGGAAATCTGAATAAATAGTAAATAAACATTTTCTAACAAAAAGTGTAAAGTAACAAGTAGAAAAAAGAAAGATGCACAAAGAACTTGTATGGAGATTTTTCCATCTACAGATTTTTCCCTGACCTTCTTTTCTCTGTAAATTAAGGGTGCACACTATTGCTGAAAAACACAATCACTACTTAGCAGTCAGATGTCCGTATGCACAAAGACACAAATCCCTAAACAAGACCATATCTGCAGATTAAGCATTTTTTTAATTTGAACTAGCACCTCGTGACTACATCACGTTATGTACGAGAAGCTGCAAAAGACACAGGCGCAAGTGGAATGTAAAAAACACGGTGACATAAATTTTTAAAGTAAATATAATGGGCGATATATTGTGTCCTCAAAAATGATTGAGGTCATGTACATACAGTGGGTAAGGAAAGTATTCAGACCCCCTTAAATTTTCACTCTTTGTTATATTGCAGACATTTGCTAAAATCATTTAAGTAAATTTTTTTCCTCATTAATGTACACACAGCACCCACAGACATTGTTACATTTTTGCAGATTTATTAAAAAGAAAAACTGAAATATCACATGGTCCTGAGTATTCAGACCATTGTCAGTATTAGTAGAAAGCACCCTGATCAAATTACAGCATGAGTCTTGGAAAGATGCCAACAAGTTTTTTCCACTGGATTGGAGATCTATGCCATTCCTCCTTGGAGATCATCTCCAAGTTCTGTCAGGTTGGATGGTAAACGTTGGTGGATAGTCATTTTTAGGTCTCTCCAGAGATGCTTAATTTGGTTTAAGTCAGGGCTCTGGCTGGGCTTTTCAAGAACAGTCACAGAGTTGTTGTTGTGAAGCCACTCCTTCGTTTTTTTTAGCTGTGTGCTTAGGGTCATTGTCTTGTTGGAAGGTAACCCTTCGGCCCAGTCTGAGGTACTGAGCACTCTGGAGAAGGTTTTCATCAAGGATATCCCTGTACTTGGCCGCATTAATCTTTCCCTCGATTGCAACCAGTCGTCCTGTCCCTGCAGCTGAAAAACACCCCACAGCATGATGCTGCCACCAGCATGCTTCACTGTATTGGACAGGTGATGAGCAATTCCTGGTTTTCTCCACACATACCGCTTAGAAATAAGGCCAAAAAGTTCTATCTTGGTCTCATCAGACCAGAGAATCTTATTTATCACCATCTTGGAGTCCTTGGTGTTTTTTTTAGCAAACTCCATGTGGGCTCAGTGTCTTGCACTGAGGAGAGGCTTCAGTCGGGCCACTCTGCCATAAAGCCCCAACCGGTGGAGGGCTGCAGTGATGGTTGACTTTCTACAAATTTCTCCCATCTCCCGACTGCTTCTCTGGAGCTCAGCCACAGTGATCTTGGGTTCTTCTTTACCTCTCTCACCAAGGATCTTCTCCCCGATAGCTCAGTTTGGCCGGACGGCAGCTCTAGGAAGAGTTCTGGTCGTCTCAAACGTCTTCCATTTAAGGATTATGGAGGCCACAGTGCTCTTAGGAACCTTAAGTGCAGCAAATTTTTTTGTAACCTTGGCCAGATCTGTGCCTTGCCACAATTCTGTCTCTGAGCTCTTCAGGCAGTTCCTTTGAACTAATGATTCTCATTTGCTCTGACATGCAATGTGAACTGTAAGGTCTTATATAGACATGTGTGTGACTTTCCTAATCAAGTCCAATCAAACACAGCTGGACTCAAATGAAAGGTGTAGAACCATCTCAAGGATGATCAGAAGAAATGGACAGAACCCCGGATTTAAATATATGAGTGTCACAGCAAAGAATCTGAATACTTAGGACCATGTGATATATCAGTTTTTCTTTAATAAATCTGCAAAAATGTCAACATTCTGTGTTTTTCTGTCAATATGGGAAGCTGTATGTACATTAATGAGGGGAAAAAATTAACAAATGATTTTAGCAAAAGGCTGCAATATAACAAAGAGTGAAAAAATTTAAAGGGGTCTGAATACTTTCCGTACCCACTGTATATTGCGCGATAAGTCGATATATTGATTATTGCGACAGGCCTAGTTTTGCCCCCAACTTTGCACTAAACTCTTGCGCCAAAATACTGCAGAGTTTGATCGAACTTTGGAATTAACAGGAGAGGGATATGGGACAAGTTTTTCCTCCGTGTTGGTAAGTAGTGGTCGACCGATATATCGGCCGATATTTGGCTTTTTTTATTTTTATATCGGCATCGGCTGATAAGTTTTCCTGTTTGGCCGATGCATTCGAGGCGGGACTTTTATTTTGACTGCGCTGACAGCGTCATTAATTAAAATAAATAAAATTATATCATCTTTATATCGGCCATTGGCCACTCTGCTTTCCAAGATATCAGCATCGGCTGTCAAAAAACCAATATCAGTCGACCGCTATTGGTAAGCCTAATTATTTAGCGATCCTAAATGCATGATTGTATGAGTAAGTAGAATTTTTTTTTATTGGCATTTAAAACTGAATGTTTGTTTTTTTCCTTCTGTCACTATCAGAAAAGACTTATCAGTTAAATCTCTGCCATCAAATGTGACATCGACCACAATGGCAGTGTCATAACACCTGTCCTCGAGTAGTTTCACTCAGTTCGTAGCCCAAGGGGAAGCTCCCATGATGATGATGGAGCATCTCTTTACGTCATATTGTGTGAATGGGTGTAAATAACAGGAAATCCCGTCTATCAACTAATATGCCGCTATACATGCAATAATGAAACAAGTTCAGTGGAAAACCAAGCTCACATGCTAAATTTATACATTCTGCTGTGACCTACATACATGCAAACACTTTGATTAATAAACAAGTCCTGTGCTTGTCTGTTGCTAAAAGTAGAAAATATAGAAACAGCCTGGGCAATACTGCAAGAGTATACCATAAAACAAGATCCTCTTAATGTGAATTGATCACAGGCTTCATTTGTTTAATCGCTCCATGTTTTTGGCTTGGCATGTTGTCATGAGCTGGAACTGTGTTCAGTCACGCCACGAATGCAACACGCCGCCTGCATTCAGCGCTGTGGAAACAGAGAACATTTTGGACACAATCACTGCAGTTTTTTTCAAATTTCAGTTCACACTTTCTAATTATCCATATGCCACGAAAATATCTCAATGATGATATCATTGTGTAGGAGCTTCACCAGAGAGTGAATCAAGCGCCAAATGAATGTTGCACTTCAGGGACTCTTGCACTTCAGAGTTTGAATGTTGCACATCAGCTGTTGCATAACTCTTTTACACAACTTGTTACATGACTTATAGGACTGCCAGTAATTAGTGAAGACGTGCTTTACAGTTTAGTAGCATTTTATTTTTTTTCCTGTGAAATCTCTAGTCATGTTTGTTAGTCATGGTTTCCAGAACCAGAAACTTTATTCATATCCTCTGACCTTGTAATAAAACAGGCTGTTGCTGAAGTACGTTTTAGGTTTCTGTATGCAAATCTTTTATAGTTTTTATTAATGTAACATGTTATAATTGGCTCAGTGTACTGGCATAGTTCACGTTAATATTTATCAGGGCAGGCAGAGATGCTGAAAATAAATAGGTGTTATGTAAATGTTGGTGGCTGATTTAAAACTCCAGTGTTGGGTCAAGATGGTCAGTGAGGTCAGCAAGTGGCTATTTTTATCTTTGGCTTTCATGATCATTAAAAGTGGATTTGGAGATGCAACAACTTGAAGAGGGTTTTTAGCCTGCAACAGTAGCTGTTTGATGCTTACTTTTTTCCACCATATGCATATTGTCAAAATACACCGGGTCTCTTATTTTGAAATGCTTTAGCATTGCTGGCTGCTCATTCAGGTCTATAAAATATTACAATATAAAAAACGAGAATTAAACATTGTCATAATTTCATTGTAAGTAATTTCTTGGCATAAATGCATGTTTTTAATTGATTGCTCTGAAACCGCGAGCACGTTTTGACTATGAAATGTGCAGCACTCATATATTCAATGAAATCATATATTTGATGATTAATAAAAACATTAGGCTGTTTAGCAATTCCTTTTTTTCCATCACCAAATTTAAGACCTCTTAAAATATAATTAAGATGTTTGTTATTAAATTTAAGATACTTAAGGCTTTTTTTAGCTAAAATTTCATAAAACAGAGGGACTTTTTAATTCACACACATGCTCCTAAATAAATTTTACAGCTTGCACATTTATTTTTAGTCGCAAATGTGAGTGAAATGCTTGCAATGCTGAGGCCAGCTGGGCTATCAACACTTTAAAACCATCTCTAAGAAGATGCTTATCATTTTAGGATGAAATGGTAAGTTAAAAAGTAGATATAAGTAGTTTTTAGAAAATATGTCTTGAGACTCTCTCTTATGAACACAAAAATGCTATAGTTCTTTAGATTGCATCTCCCCAAAGCACATCTCTAGAATACTCCTGCAGCCCATCGCTCTCATCTCTCATTGCTCAAGGCAGCTCAGATGAGTTGAGTCTGTGTGGTCTGCTGTTCTAAACTTTTGACCGTCTACATCCTCCATTTACATGTGCTCTGGTTCAAGTTTGATTGAATCATCTCTGTCTGGCTGCTCTTGGACAGACCTGATCAATGAGTCTTTAACCAAGAAAAATTGTGGGAGCGGAGGAAATAATGCAGTTTTATGTTGTCCTATGCAGTATTCCAACAAGGATACAAATGTGGGACTTTATTTAATCAATCAGGAGATTATTGGATCATGAAAACTGATTGCATTCCATATCACAATCACCCGTTGAAACTTTCTGTTTTGCCTTGATGGCAGCCAAAAATGAAAGTTGTTTTAGAGGCATTCAGATGAAACTGAATATAAAGAACATTTTCACATGCTTTTTGTTGTCTTTCTGAAGTTGCCTTATGCTGGGGATGAGCCAGTATAGACAACTTATCCCACCAGCCATGAAACTGTATTTTAAACCATTTTATTAAAAATATAAATAAATGTTATAAATTAAGTCTGATCTCTGCCACCCCCTGCTGTTGAAAAGACACATCTGCAGTCCATTCACTACAATACAGAAATTCACAAACAGTTTGAGATTGTGGCTATAATATAGCTAGCATATTTTACTACTGGGCTGTTGAATGCTTGAATCTGATTGGCTGACATACGTTCCAAGGTGTGCAATTATTTTCAGGGAAATGCACAGCTAAAGTAGTTCCAGGCGGGTCTTGACCGCGTCGTTGATCATGATTTCAGTTATTTCAAAGGTCCGTACAGCAAAACAACCAAAACCCACAGTGACACTGACCAAGCTAATAAATATAGTAAACAATAGGACAAAAATGGCTAATTATTTCCATGTTTCTTGTCACAAGATTACATGATTATGTACAGAAAGTGCACACTCTCTCTCTCTCTCTCTCTCTCTCTCTCTCTCTCTCTCTCTCTCTCCTGCTCGCTTCCGTACGTACGCACACACATACAGTACTGAAACACACGAACACAGAAACTCATTGTTAGCGCTGCTCTGATCAGTAAAATAGTTCAGCAACTTAAGAGTTTAGCAGGCAACATGACATTTCCCACTAGCGCGGTATGGCGCTGTCCTTGAAGCAGATGAACCTCAAGTTTCACTATTAGAGTTCTTTTTTCCTTTCTTCTTTTTTTGCAGGCTCGTTGCGAGATGCTGGATTCGGGTGTATTCACAAAACGCTTATATCTACTCATAACTGCGTTAGCCTGCATATCAATGGTTCAAGCCTCCGTTATTAGCTCTAAAATTACATTTTGGAATTAGCAATGAAAGCGTGGGTTGAGATGCGTAAGAAATTAATCCTACACACTGAGCATTTATGGACAAAAACCTGGCAAATATTAATTCAATGGCCCGTCATCAATTATTTATTACTGTATATTATAGTGTTAATATATACATGTAATATATAATTTTGGTTCTCTCTGCAGCTCTGTTCTGTAACTGCACCACACCACAGTGTGTGAAGGATGGGTATAAGTGCGAGACCAAGGGTGCGTGTGTGGCCTCCACCTCAGTCATTGAAGGACAGGAGCAGCATGTGCGGCTCTGCATCCAGAAAGAGGACCTGGTTCCTCCGGGCCAGCCATTCTACTGCCTCAGCGCAGAGGGACTGCTGAACACTCACTGTTGCTACTCTGATTACTGCAACAGCATCGACCTCAAACTACCAACCGGTGAGCATCAGTTCTTTATATCAGCTATAATCATTATCAAAAACAGCTAGTGAATTCCAGATGTGGAACTAATGCAGCGTGTTCTCTGTCAGTGACAAACGCACCGGGTTCAAGGCAGGACTGGGGGCCGGTGGAGCTCACTGCAGTGGTGGTGGGGCCGATCTTTGTGCTGTGTGTGCTGGTTCTGCTGGGTCTCTTTCTGTTCCAGCGCCGCCAGCGGGCCTACGGTCACCGGCAGAGACTGGAGGTAGAGGATCCCAGCACTGAACACATGTTCCTGGCCAAGGACAAGACCTTACAGAACCTCATCTACGACCTCTCCACTTCAGGATCTGGGTCTGGTTAGTATTGCAGGAGAAAATTTGGTGTATGGTTTGTTTATGCATGTATGCAACAGTGTTATTTTAGTATTATTTACACACTATTACAGTATGTTAATATTTTGAATTAGCTTTTATATTTATATTATGGTAGCTTTGTAATTTACTTTTTTGTGTGCTTTTGTCATTTTTGTTAATTTCTTTATTTTATACAGTTTTATTTTTTTCAATACATAGTTGCCAAGTATCATTTTCGTTTTAATAGCTTATTCTAGTTTAATTTTTGTTGTCTTGTTTTGATTAATGTGGAGTTGATATGTAGTTCTGGAGGGAAAAAAACTCCATAATATATCCTTTATATATGTCCTATTTTATATGTTTTTCCACTATGTACATATCTAACAAAATGCCATTAAAATTACATTTTGGCTGCCGTTCTCCAAGTTTCATAACCGTAGTCCGTTTGACTTATGCACAGTGTTATTTTATCATTGTTTATATACTTTCCTAGTTTATATTTAAATATTTTGAAATGTTAGTAGTTTTGTTATGTGCTTTTGTCATTATTATAATATTTTTTTAATGTCACTATTTAGGTTTCATTTATTTTTATTTCAGCTTTAAGCCTTATTCTCTCATTGATTCTGCAGGTCTGCCGCGAGTTTGTCCAGGGACCGTGGCTCGTACCCTAGGGTTCTTTTTTTGGGGTGGGGTCTTGGGTTGGTGCAGGAGATCATCGGTAAAGGCCGCTTTGGGGAGGTGTGGAGGGGGAAGTGGAGAGGAGGAGACGTCGCCGTGAAGATCTTCTCCTCTCGTGAGGAGCGCTCCTGGTTTCGTGAAGCTGAAATCTACCAGACCATCATGCTCCGCCACGAGAACATCCTGGGCTTCATTGCTGCCGACAACAAAGGTAAACAAATGAATATGCTGTGTGTTTTAATGAGCTGTTTTATAGTATGCATAGTGTTGTCATCTAGGTTTAATCATGTTTAATTCTCTCTGTCACAGATAATGGCACATGGACTCAGTTGTGGTTGGTGTCAGACTATCATGAGAATGGATCCCTGTTTGACTATCTGAACCGATATTCAGTCACCATCGAGGGCATGATTAAACTAGCGCTGTCGGCTGCCAGCGGCCTGGCGCATCTGCACATGGAGATACTGGGCACTCAGGGTGAGTTTGTCGGGGTTATTTGATTAAATTATGTCTGTTCCAATACCTAGTGAGCCATGATAACACATCATCTGCATCAGATGCACAGGCTTTTATTGTTGTTTTAACTTGTTGTTTGTCATGAAAATAGCCGTGGAGGATGGCATGCTGTTAAATTACTAATGAACAAAGAAATATCAGACACGAAAAGCATTGTGATTTGATAAAAAGATTTAAGGAGCCAGATTATGCTTAATAAGCCAACAATGCATGTGGTCACATTAACTCTTCTTCCTTTGTCCAAAGTTTCTGTGGGTCGTTTTAAAAAAGATCTTAAAAGTCTTAATTTACCATTCCACAATTCAAGGCCTTAAAAAGGTTTTCAGTCAAAGCCGAAAGTGTTAAATTCATAAAGTCATGGTATTAAATGTTGCATGCTTTTCAAAAAATAAATTTCTTCCTCAGGTTTCTTTTCCCCCCTAATACAAATATCTAAACGTCTTAAAATACGGATACATTTACTCGAGATGCAAATACAAAATGAAGTCTTGAAAAATGGAACAAAATTAAGTTTCAGTTTGAAGCTGCAGTAAAAGTTATTTCTGTATTCTAGTGGTTGGGAGATATTCAGGCCTTAAGCTTTTTTTTTTTGTAAAATTGAATACTCATTGTCAGATGCACAAATTATTACATTTTGCAGACAGTAACATGTACTAACCTTATTGAAAAAAAAAAAAAAGGTTATTTCAGTAAGCTGATTATTGGTATTTATCAGTGTTCACTAAAGTGAATTGCATGAAAAGTTTACTTTACACTCACAGTCGATTCTAGGAGAGTCTGACAACTAATAAACACAAACATAGAGATCACACACATATTGGGTCGGTAAACATTTTTTATCACTACTTTTCAGTACAGAATCAGATATTTTTAAAACGGATGTTTCCCTTGACTCCATCTGCCATCTTGAATGCATTCTGGGCTGGTCATATCCTTGAAGGATACATGCAGTGGTGACTTAGGCTGTGTTCTTGTGCAGCCCACTGTTTGAAACAGTCGTGATGCCTAAAAATGTTGTGTATGTGGGAGTGCGTGAGGGTGTGGAACACTTTTCTTCTGTGGTCAGAGTTTTTACTAGATGCGTGTGTATCTGTAATGGTTCTGTCTTTGTCATCAGGTAAGCCTGGCATCGCTCACCGTGACCTGAAGTCCAAGAACATCCTGGTGAAGAAAAACTGCATGTGTGCAATCGCTGATCTCGGCCTGGCGGTTCGTCACGAGTCCATCACTGACACCATCGATATCGCCCCCAACCAGCGCGTCGGCACTAAGAGGTACAGCTTGTTACAATAATCCGACCTAAAACATCTGCTCATATGGTCAATGGTTTGTGTTTTCTACTTGATGTTCTTTCAGTGATCCTGTTTGTGTGTGTGTTTCAGGTACATGGCACCCGAGGTTCTGGAAGAGACTATTAACATGCGTCACTTCGACTCGTTTAAATGCGCTGACATCTACGCTCTGGGACTCGTGTACTGGGAGATCGCTCGCTGCTGCAATGCTGGAGGTGCTGAAATTAATCGAAACCATTCTTGAAGAAGCACATTAAAAAGTTAAAGTGAGAAATATTTTTGTTCTTATTTATGTTTTGTTTGCACTCAGGTATTCATGAAGAGTACCAGCATGCCCTTACATGACTGGTGCCCTCTGACCATCCATAGAGGAGATGAGGAAGTGGGGTTGATCACGAGGTACGACCCAACCTCCCAACTGGGGCCAGAGTAGAGTGAGAGAGAGAGAGAGATCCTCTGCAGCTACTAAACTAGTCTTCTCATCATTTTCCTTTTTTTCCTGAACCCACTTAAAATAGCCTTTCTATATCGTTGCAAATATGGTGATATCTGAATTGCCTGTTTTTGCTATTTTATTTATACATGGTCTTTTCAGATTGGGAAGGTGTTGTTGAGTTCTGAAAGATGAGATTTCCAAACCGTTTCTAATTTTTGCCGTTTCAACAAAACTTCAGAAAGTGTTGTTTGTCCACTTCATAAACAATTTTATTAATTAAAATGTTACATGAGCACTTTTATTTTTGCATTTTCTATTTTTACTAGCAATAAACAATACAAATAAATAATATGTATTTTACAATAATATAAAAAATAAAGTATTTTACATATTTAGATATTGTAAGTAGATAGTTTATTAAACTATATAGTATTTAATTTTTTAATGTGCTTTAATAGAGTATATAATTTTTAAACACACACACACCATTATTATTAATAACTTATATTATTTATTAACATATATTATGCTTTCATATCAAATAAAAAAATGTTTTCCTTAAATAACTTAGTAACATGTTACAGGGTTGAATGAGTTTGACAACATTTGTTGATTTAGAAAGTCTGATCAAACTTGATTGACAGAAAATTATTGCTGTTTTGTTATTTTACAATAGATATTTAATTTTGTTTGTGTCAAAGGAATGTGACACCCTGTATGTCAGAAGTGCTGCATTATTACGTAAAATGCTTAAAGAGTGTGAAAACAAAAAGCCTGTTTGCTCTGATATGAACGCGCATGGTAAATTGGCTCTTGTTTCCGCAGGCGTTGCGTGTGATGGGGAAGATCATGCGGGAGTGCTGGTACGCTAGCGGCGCTGCGCGACTGACGGCTCTCCGCATCAAGAAAACCCTGTCTCAGCTCAGCGTGGACGAAGACATGAAAATCTGAGCGAAACACTACCTTCTGCCAGAAACACTCCGAGCAAAGAGAACGTGTACAGACATGCGACCACTCGAAACTATCCTGCCAGTTCAAAAGTATTTCCGTCCACTGAGTTGGGACGGGGCCTACCTCACCCCACCGCCAAAACTACTGAACCTACGGTACCCAACAGCCCTCTGTGCTCTCCTCCTCCTCTCTACATCTACTATCGCCAAGCTCGCCAATCAAAATGCACATGTGACTCGATGGATTCTGATCAAATCAGTTTTGCCCCAAAGATCATTTTTCCAACCAGAGCCGCTCATATTTAAGCAGTTTTGACCGGCTTGTTGCATCCGCTTAGGTCAGTCTAGCAGACTACCTCGGTTAACTAACTATGTAGAATACACAAAGTCCAGTTGAGAGGCGATAACGGGCGGGTTGAGCTGGTAAGCACGGTGAACTGGTGCAAGATGGCACTGCTAGCGCCCGACACGATCAGCTGATTCCTTTCATTGCCACGTCAAAGCTGTTAGCAAAGCAACCTTATTTGCACTTTATCCCAGAGGTTTTGTGAGCGTGACGTGGATTCATCTTGGTTTTGGAATCGCTCACTGGCACACGCGTCTATTCTTACTACTGAACGGTACGGAGATATCTATTTATTTTAGCTCGTAGATCCTTCATATGTCCTTATTTTTTTATCGCCGTTAGATTTCCTCCTCTCCTCCGTGGGCAAACAAAGCTACTGTATATAGTATATTTTTAAAAAGTATGGAAATGTAAATAACTTACCCTTTTTTAATTTCCAAGTCCGTCGACTAAAGCTAAAGGTTTGATCGTGTAGGAACATGAGAGATGTGAAGCTGTACGGGTCAGCGGAAGCTGTGGCTAAAGTACAGGCTTTTGTTCAACTTTGTTTTTCATAGCTAAACCTGTCACTGTAGCATTAAATGACACTATAATGACGCACATTTTATTAACTGAGGAGCATTGGGACTGTTTTGTTTTTTAAGGAATATTACATGCAAACATAAGAACGTTCATCGTTTATCGTCCTCATACCGCTCCAAACCCGTATGACGGAATTTTTACTGTAAAACACAAAAGGACATATTGAGCAGAATGTGCAAGCTGCACTCAAAAAATGATGAAACATCACCATAAATGATCAATATGAATTTATGCTATATTCAAAGTTCTCTGAATTCCTATGAACTACATCTGTGATACTTTATTCATGCAATTTAATTGCAAGACAAAGGTTTGCATGAACTTGTCCAATGCAAGAAAAAGTCATGCAGGTTTGGAGCATCATAAGGGCGAAAAATGACAGGATTTGAATTTTTGCGGCTCCTGCCGCAAGTGACATTACGACGTGATCTTAGGAAATAGATCTGATTCTTCTTGATGCACTGGGTCTGTAATGAGAAGAATGACTTGAAAATGTAACTTGAAAAGTTTGGCGTCGAAGCGCACTGCTTTACTCCTACTACACTGTATTTATGACTCCTGACAGACATTGTCTCTCTCTCGTACTCCATGGATAAATGCTACTGCCCTTCTGTCCCTCTCCGCTTAATATGCAAGATGTATAAGTATAGTTTCTATAATGTATGACCTTTTTTATTAATCCGATTTGATTCAGTAGACAATTGTGTGGTTCTGTTATGTGGTTTGTTTTTTAATGTGACTCGTTTTTAATTCAGGTTTTATTCGTATAGCGCTTTTAACAGTAGGTCTTGAAGCAGCTGCACAGGGTTTTTGGTCTGCGGTCTTTCACTGAATTTGATTTTATCTCCCAGTTTCACTGGACCTGGTGTCTAGAGTTTGTGTTTTGACAATCTGAACAAGTACTGTTATTCTCCTTCGTCCATTTGCAACAATTCAGTCACCTTACACTATTAAAATGTGTCCAGAAAAAGCCAAAAATGATTGCATATAGTTGGAAGAACATGTTAATGCTTTCTTTAGATTATATTTTCATGTTATGTTTATGTAGATCCAAAATGACAAGCTACCATGTGAAATGTCTTCGTAACACTGGATTGAGTCGCAACACTACTGAGAAATATAAGACGACACTGGCACATCGGCTGCTGATTGAGAAAATCATCTTGTGTTCGGGTTTCATCTGTATTTGTTTCTACTGTCGAGTTCGGTTTGTACATGTATTTATAGTTTCCAGAAGGCATGTCGCTGCTGGCAGGATTTGGGCTTCATAAACGTCTGCTGACTGTAGTGGAGATGTCCGTCGCCCGGCTAATTATAACAGCTAAACGAGGGCGACAGTGGGATTTTACGTCTTAGTCCCGGTTTAGCATAAGGAAGTTTCCTCAATCATCTGACCTCACAGCCGACCTGTATAATCCGAGTGTATTTCCCAAATCTACATGGAGAGACTTTTCAGGAATTTCAGTTTCCAATCATGTACATGGGTAATTATTAAATGGTAATAAATACAGGTTTTCCTACATTTGTCATGTGTTCATTCCTGCTTCAGAACTTTTAACAATGTAAATTTGGTGAGTGTAATTCAATAACTTGTTCAAACTATAGAAAACATGTAATTTATGTTGTCAAACATGAAATTTACACAAGACGTTTATTAAAAACTGGAATAAAGCCTGAGGGAACATCAAGAGTTCATCAGATAGCTATACTGCAAAACTAGTTCAGCTCGATCGCAAAGGGAAATTAGAAATACAAATGCAGCTTTCATCTAATAAAGTGACTTTATATTTTTGTTTGACATGTTTTAGAGCCAAATAAAGATAATGCAGTCAAATCAGACTTTAAATAAATACTTTTCAACCTGATAATGTTCAATTAGAAGTGAAAATGTGCTCTTGTAACTTTTTCAAGTTCTCATAAAATTCAAGTTTCGAAATATAAAAATCACAATTGTTTGCTTTTTAAAGACTTTACATCTTAAAGAGATTTCAGAAGCTTTACAGATGCTTTAAAAGTGAAATGTTGCTGTAAATGAGGCTTTTGAGTAATTTTGCTGGACGAAACATACTATTACTAATTTTATGCACACTGGAAATTAATTGGCACTATTAGTGACCGCAATGACAGACTAATTTATGACTTTCTTTGACATGGATGTATGATTACCAAAAAAGAAAAAGAAAATTTTTTTTTAGATGCCCAAGAATATTAGAAGACAAGTGTCATTTGTGATCTTCACAATGTTCGCCAAAGGTTTTTATGAAAAATAAATCAAAGCAAAAGTAAATTGATACTTTTATTCAGCAAGGATGCATGAAATCAGTGGCAGTAAAACATTTGTAGTGTAATAAAATATTTAAATTTCAATTAAATGCTGTTCTTTTGAAATTTCTATTCATTAAAGAATCCAAAGTAAGAAATGCAACACAACTGATAAACTAAACAGATTTTATTTGCTTGTGCCTTGAATAAAACATCTTTGACATGAGAGAATTAGAAAACAGTTCAGGTGTATTTACAGATGTGTGGCATAAAAATTATTACAGAGCAAAATATATTTCAATAAAATGATGGAATGATCTCTTCTCATAGCAAAACTAGCTACAATAAAAACGAGAAGTCCAGAGCCGATCTGATGTTTCTCATGATTCTGTGATTCTCATTTTCGCTGTGGTACATTTTTTTGTCAAATTACATCAACAGCTAACTGTGGAAGCATATCTAACTGAAATGACATCACAATTTACCCATAATGCACAGCTGACAGAGGAGATCCGTGGCGGTTTCTCATGAGAGCTTCTAATGTTTTATCTATAAAAACACTGCTTCCTCTTCACGTCAATGCATTGATAAAAGCCACTGAGATCATGCAGCTGAAAACAACTGAAGCAGAATCAAATCAGCAGCAACATGTTAAGAGCAACCTAGAAGTAAAACACACGTCTGCATCAGCCATAGAACTGTCCGTCCAGCCCAAAACAAGATAAACTAAATGCATCTATGATAATATTCTGGAGCTGTAATTGTTTTTCCAATGCTATAAATATTCAATGGTTAATTTCAAAACCAAACTCCATGTTCTCACATTATAAAGGAAGTTGAAATGGCTCTGGTTTGATGTTCAGAGAAACTGGATCTGAATAAAGCAATCAAACTTCCTCTGAATACTTCCGGAGTGACTGTAATCAGTGTGTAGTGTGGAAACAGATCGATTCAGATGAAACTCTTCAATTTCAAATGCCCACATGATAGAAAAACGCTGTGCTACCAGATCAATAACGGAATGTTTCAGTCCATACTCGGTTTCTTCTCCACTGAAACTTAAACACCTGCACAAACATCTCATCTGCATTTCCAGCGCTCATCTGCTGTCCTGTGAGGGAAATAACATGAACGCCGGCTGACACGTCAGCAAGAACTGTGCCGAGTGACAATTAAAATCATTTGAATTCTGTCCAATTAAAACGATAGACTCCCTGAAGCGGTACGGAGGCTCTATGACTAAAAGAGTTTGTTCTTAGAAGAGCAATGTCTTTTCTCAGCATGTCTTTCTTCACTCTGTAATCGACTGGGCTTCAGTTTCTCCTGCGTTTGGGATGGTTGTGTGTCATCTCTATCAATCCTTTTTCTGGAACACCTTGTGGCTTATTGAGAGAAGAGGAAATACAGAGATGTTCTGCTTCACTTGTCTCTACTTCCATCAAGCACTTCCTGAAGAGGAAAACAAAGGAAATGCTGTCAATAGATCAAAACAATCAACCAAAAATGAATCAGTCCAACTAGCATTACCTGTAGGATTTAAAATGAACGGCTAAAATTTAGATTTGATTCTTAACAACTGAAGTCATACAGTCAACTATTAAAAAAAAAATGCATTTTGGTGTTTTTTGGAGTTTGACAGCCATTAAACTGCCATTTGGAAAAGGTTATATATAAAGATTCTTTCATGTTCCACTGAAATAACAGAATATGAGCATTAATGCTTGATAATGCATAATGCAGTCTTACCATCGTCTCCACTGGTGAGCACCAGCGCCTGTAAGATATCAGACAGAGACACGATGCCTTTCACAACCTCCTGCTCATCCACGATCACTAACCTGTGAACCTAACACACACACACACACACACACACACATCAGTCTGTATGATTACATGATCAGACAGTGAGCTACATCTTCATCTGTCCATCCAAATATACATGCACAACTGAAAGTTATGTTTTATTCATCAGTCAAATCAAAACCATCTGAAAATACACACACGTTTTTTTTATTCAAACTTTTATTTACCAAGGACACTAAATTGATCAAAAGTGACTGTTTTCAATGTTGATGATAATCAGAAATGTTTCTCGAGCAGCAAATCAGCATATTAGAATGATTTCTGAAGATCATGTGACACTGAAGACTGGAGGAATGATGCTGAAAATTCAGCTGCGCATCACAGAAATAAATTACATTTTACAATATATTCACATAGAAAACAGCTATTTTCAATTGTAACAATAATACACAATATTACTGTTTATACTGTATTTATGATCAAATAAATACAACCTTGGTGAGCAGACGAGACTACTTTTTTTTTAATCCTACAGACCCCAAACATTTGAACAGAATGTGTTCCTCACCTCGGCCTCCACCAGTCGGTTGATAATGGCTTCTAGCGTCTCATTGGCTCGGCAGGTGAGCACACCCTCAAAATACTGCGAGCGATGCTGGAGGGCTTTAGTCACAGTGATGTCCAGGTTATTGTATGTCTTCTCAGCGGCCAGATTCTGTGTGATGAGAAGAAAACCAGATTGAGACACAGACACAGAGACTTTAGGAATAGTTCACCCAAAAATTAAAAAATCTCCATAATACTGCTTTCGCTTGTGGAAAAAATGGTCTGGTCTGAATCAGGAGAGAAATCTGCTCAGATCAAACACCGTTTACGCGTCAAAAACAGTCCAAAACTTCAAAAATCATATCTAAACAAATATGTGTGTGGATTTTGTTGTGAAGGAACAACAGGAGATGGGCATTTTAACGGGAGAAAGCGTTATTATGGACTCATATTTTAGCCGGAAACAACAGTTGAAGTTAAAAACGTCTTGATGGATTTGTTACTTGAGATGTTTTTTTATCAGCTGTTTGGATGCTGTCATTCTGACGGCACCCATTCACTGCAGAGCAAGTGATGGAATGCTACATTTCTCCAAATCTGATGAACGAACAAACTCATCTACATCTTGGATAGATCTTGAATGAGCAAATTTTCATTTTTGGGTGAACTATTCCTGTAAGATATTAAATTAAGGTCATACTGTTAAAAACACACACACACACAGCATCACGAGAATGAGATCATGTACTGCAGTGGCTGCATTCCCTCAAGCTGATCTATACGACAAACACCAGCGGCTTTAGACACGCTGAGTCCAATCGAAACAGTAACACCATCACGCACACATTCAATAATCTAACACCACCAGCACAGCTCAATGTCCAGCGCTCTAGTTAGAAACAACAGACACAAAACTTACAATAACATCAAACTTGGAGTAGATGTCGACCACACGTCCTGTCGGCATAGACGAAGAGAAAAAACACGAAAAGTGAGGAGGAAGAAAATAAAACCACAAATTTGTAATTTACAATATATAAGTGGTAATATATTAGTTTCCTCTCACCATTTTCATCCACCACAGGAAGGGCAGACACTCTCTGATCCACGAAGATGCCGAGCGCGGCGTACAGCGGCGTATCCGAGTGAACCACTGCGATGTTGTGAAACGTTCCGATGTTCAACTCCTCCAGCGTTTGAGACAGAAACCCAGGCTTGGGCATCTCGGATATCTGTGGGAGATCGTTCACATAAACAAGATTATGCATTCTAGAAAGAAAACTAAATTCCAAGTTGTGCCAATAAATGAGTAAAGGGGAAATTTAGCACTAGTTGCTTAAAAAGTTGTGACAGAGTTACAGCAAGCGCTCTGTGACAGACCACTGCCAAATAAATGAATGTCTATACTTAAGGTCATGCGTCACAGGAAACATTCAGTGAGCGGTCACAAGGCAGGAAACTTACAAAGAGCTTCAGGAATTTGAGGATCCTCTTGTGTGTCAGGATGTAGAGCGTGTTTCCTGTTAGAGGATCAATGACGGGTAATCTGTGGATCTTATGCTTCAGTAGAGATGAGACAGCATCATAGAGGCTGAGAGAGCGAGAGAGAGAAACATCAGACATAATCACAACTCTCTAACAAAACCCATTCAATATGCACGCTTACAAACTCTTACCTGGCATTGGGCGATATGCTGACAAGAGGTTTGAAGGAGTCTTGCAAGTAGAGCTCTATAAGAAAAAGATAGATCAGTCACAGGCTCACATATCAGAGTGTAAACCTCATGAATGAATACACATACAATTATTCCCACCTCGCCATGTTTCTATTTTGTGCTCTTCTAATTCATATATCTGGACCTAAAATAGAAAAAAAAAAAAAAACATAACATTTTTAAAGGTTCCTCAAAAAAGACATCAATGGGAGAATAACAGTCTTAACTAATTTTACCAGAGGAGACTTGTAATAGCGATGAAGTATGTTGATGAAATCTGTGATGGTCAGCATACCTACAATAGAAAGCAAATAAAGAAAACAAGACATGTGTTACTTTCAAGACATGTGTTCCAATAACAATACATGATTGTAAATTAGTTATTTCATTATAATTACATTTTTATATTTGAGTTCAGTAAGATTTTTCAATGTTTTTGAATAAAGTCTCTTCTAAATGCCTTTACTGTCACTGACAAATTTGATGTGAAAAAAAATCCAACTGATCACAAATCCCAAAAATGGTTGTGCACATAATAAAAATAAAAAAAAAGTAAAAAAGTAATAACTTGCTCCACATCTGAATTTCTTTTTCTTTTTGTTGCTGATGCAATCAAAGCCACATGGATAGGGAAAAATAATAACTACACAGTCTAACTTGATCCAATGATCCATTCAAATTACAATCCGATCTACCCTTAATGATTTTCTTTATGCAATATGAATTTACTGTGAATGCAGTTTAATCTTATCAAACAATCACATTATATTTACATTTCCAAAAAAAAAGAAACTTGCTTACCAACGAAGCATTGTGTCTTGCTGTCCCAGAGAGGTGCTGCTCTCACTCCATTAGACACTAGAGCAAAGAACGCCTTCTTCACCTGGTAACCATACAATCACAAATTAACCAGCACGCACTCGGACAGCTTAAATGTCATGAATGTTGATGACACAAAGTACAGAGCAAATATATCCAACCCCTAGAGTCAACATGAAATCAATACTGACCCCATGTGCCTGATTCTAATATCAATTATTCATATCATTCCAAATATTTGGTGTGTATGTATGTTAATTCTCTTTTATCAGAAAGTAATAATGTGTTCTATCTCTTAAACAACGTACCTTTCCTGCTAACATCACTTGTTATATAAATAATGTTACAAAATGCTTTTTAGGCATAGTTTTAGCAAATGCACATTCGGTCTTGCTGTATTCTGGTGTGGAACGGACACTTTACATGATCTAATTAATTAAAGGAATCGTTCATCCAAACATGAAAATGTGCTCACCCTCAGGCCCCCCCCCCCCCCCCTCCCCCCCCCCCCCCCCCCCCCCAATCCAAGATTTAGATGAGTTTGTTTCTTCATCAGATTTGGAGAAATGTAGCATTCCATCACTTGCTCACCAATGGATCCTTCTGCAGTGAATGGGTGCCGTCAGAATGAGAGTCCACACAGCTGATGATATCTTGATGGATTTCTATTTTACAGACACACACAGCTTTTCACTTCACAAGATATTAGCTGATGGACTGGAGTGGTGTGGTTAATGTGATGTTTTTATCAGCTGTTTGCACTCTCATTCTGACGGCACCCATTCACTGCAGAGCATCCATTGGTAAGCAAGTGATATAAATTTCTCCAAAACAGTTCCCATGAAGAAACAAACTCACCTACATCTTGGATGGCCTGAGTGTAAGCACCTTTTCAGCAAGCCTTCATTTTTGGGTGAACTATTCTTTTAATGAGTAAAATCAAGTTTGTTTGTTTTTTCTTTTGTTTCACACAGAAATGTGTGATATTACGGAAATTAATAGGTTGTAAACAAGGTTGCACATTTAACAACATTTGAAGAGTTTATTTGCAAAAACCGATAAACGCCACTTTATAAGTGCCGTGCATTATTCTCCACACACAGCGCGATCTGAACCCTAAAAAATCCGGTATTGTCCACTTTCAAGGCTTCATGAGTTCACGTTTTACAGCAGAAGCCGACAGGTGCCCTTGTTGTTTGTGAACAGAAGCCGATAAGTCCATTTTAGCGAATCAGCGCACTGTATTCAGGTCAAGTGACAAGGCTGCCAGTCACTTTGAAAAGACGCTAGCTGAATGCACAATAAAAAAATGAAAAAACATGATTTCTGAAAATAAATAAAAATGGAGTTATCTGTTTTTGCAAATTAACTCTTCATTTGATTTCTTCTGATCACCAACCTGTAGAGAAGTGTCAAACACCACCAACTTTGAGCTGGTGGGCACCAGGTCATAGCAGCGGTGGGATTTCATGAAGCGGGTGTACACATTATACTCAGGATCTGGTTTGAAATAAAGGGAAAAACAAAAAGGAATAATCTGCTACTTTAATGCTTGAAAAAGCATAGTCTAAATCATTAAACCATAAACAAGCATTTAATAACAACCAATGAAAATATGAGCGAAAAAGTGTCAGAGAACAAAATGTCACTGGATCATATTTCTGTTGTCACTTTAGTCTCAGATTTCACTCCAAACACTGAAGTCAAAGCCCTGCTCGGCTCTGCTTTCATACCTCGCACACGAGCTGCAGGTCATCGCAGGACTACAGTATCATCTTTATTTATTCACATTCTTACCCTCTATGTGCGCCTCCTTTTTGCCATCCAACTCATCTAGAACAGCAGGAACCTGAAAAACAAATGTGTGAACATTCAAAGCTCACTTTCATTTTACCTTTATAAATGTGATAATTTTTCTGATAAGAGTTCTTGATGATTAACCTTGTAAATCCTGACACATGAAATAATAGTTAGTAAAATCACATTTTTAAAGGGATGCTTATTGAACCTTTAGACAAAGCATAACAAAATGACTCAAAAGCCTGATGATCATATTTGATACTCACTGATTTTGCATAAAAAGTTATGCATGTGCTGTATACGCAATAACAGCTAAGTTGCTTCAGTCCAGTAAGTGTTCATTTTGAAATATTACTAACAATATCAGTTATTCTTGCATTTATTTTATAAATATCAGTAAAGATTTCACAACAAAAAGACACATGCACAACCTGAAGGTGGACTTTGTAAAATGATACTAAAAGACTTTTTACTTGCTAAAAAAAGTATAAACTATCAAGCAGACAACAGAAAGCATGTAGTAAATTGTGTCCAACAGGACCTTCAGCAACGTTTTTGATCATGTTGATCATTTAGGGGCCTTAGAAATTTGTATATCAAATAAAATACAGTAGAGTTAGGAGAGGGTTAACGATAAGTTGAATTCGAGTTGTTACACTCAACTAACCAAAGGCTCAAATGTATCTAGTGAATACATATTAGCCAGAGGATTTAACAGCAGGACAGTTCTGCTCGCTTTAAAGTATTTTCAGTTGTTATACATTAACTCTTTTTTTAACTCCAATATAGTTTCAGACAATTAGAGTTTAACCTCAAAGCTTGTGCTGTGTCTGTTCCCGACTAGTTTTGCTTTACCTATTAATTAACCAATAACTGCGAAAGCTGACAGATATCAGTGAGGTGAGGGGAGAAACTTGACAGCTTACTAGCTCGAACATTGTTAAGATAAACACTGATAATAAGATAAATACTGTACTAACAACAGCACACTAAAGCACTACTAGACTTATAAAATATATCACGGTAATGAGTATGCACGATATTGTTATCGTGGGCACTTCTAAATACCGTGAATAATTATATATTACAAATTATTCCGAATTTTGAATGCATTTTTAAGAATACTTTTCCCATCAACTGGTCAAAATGCACAACAGCGCTGTAATGAAAGACGCGTGCGCACTCTGATGTAAACAAGCGCGGACGAGAAGCGCATGGATGAAAGCGCACTTTCACTCTCTGACAGCAGATGGCGCTAAACTGCAGAAAAAATAATAATGATAATAATTCATTTAAATGCAGTCGTTAAACCAGAAACCCTGTAAACAAAGCAGCTGCACTACTTTCTGTTCCTAAATCGTGTTTAAATGATCACACTTTACATTAGGGCTTCATTAGTTAAACTGCCAATGAAAACATTTCTGAACATTCATGAATATATTAATATATAATTAATAAAGAAAGTTGCAACTGTGTTATTTAATGAGCTAACGAACTAAGACTTGTATTTTATTAACAAAGATTAATAACTTCTGTAGCAAATGCAGCGATTGCTAATTGTGAATGTTAACGCATTAACTAAGCTTAACTAATGAGATCTTATTGTAAAGTGATACCTACTGGTCTTTATAGTTCTTTTGCACTTTAATCTGTGTAAAACTTTTAACTTTATACGTTTTTCTGTATTGCTTTATTGCATTTAAATGTTCAGCTATTTTTGTTATAAGAAAAAAAGTTATTAAACCTTTTATACTGTATTCTGACATTTCATTTCGAAATGTCAATACCGTGATAATACCGTATACCGTGATAAAGCATTAGCAATTCATTGCAACATGAAAATTTGATACCGGCATATCCCTAAGCAAATTTAAGTACATTCATACTAGAGTGCTAGTGTAACAGCAGTGAATTTGAGCAGCATTATAGTAACTGCAGTAGACTAGTGTAGTAAACTCAGTAACTTACATATTATAACACATAAACACAATAATAAACAACCCCCGCCGTTAGCCTAACAGTCTCTCGACGTCAACCAACTTCTGTCTCAGTTTAAACTCGCACTACTTACACACTCCATGATCCATTCACGGCGTGTAGAAGCTAAAGATGTTTACTTCGAGTTCAGAGCGCAGAAATATAGTTTAATTCGGTCTCCGGTAGCTGAAATGATGTGTATTTCGTCTCTGGTCCCGCAGCTCGCTGACAGACTCCTTCAAGGAAGCGGAAGCCCGATGCGGAGGCCGCGACCGGATGTGACGACACACGCGCTTCTACATAACAACAACAATGCATAATCGCCCATAATAATTAATCCTGCTGCTAAACTGGTTATGAAATAAATTAAATATGAATGATATAATATTCGAAAACATATCTCGACAGTGGTGAGAGCCTAAGTCTGGCAGATAAACGTTGTATTTATTTAATTTGGCAGCATATAAAATAAAACGAACAGTACAACGGTTATAAGCAGAAGAAGAGTAAATAAAAGCGTTGCCAAGGCAACAAAAACTATTGCTTAACCATAATTGTTTAACAAGTTATGAACAAACCAAAAAACACAGCCAACGGCTGTAACATTTATTAAACCCAACTAGCACACCTCAAATACATTGCAAGGGTGCCAAAGTTGTCGATTAACATAATCAACACATATTTGCAGAGAAAAACAACAACATGGAGCTCAAGTTTCTCCTGAACGATGAAGTTTTTGTGGATTTCTTCAATACATTTCTAAGTCTTCCAGTAAGATGATGCTCCTCATTTCCATATCTTTAATGTCCTGCTGAAATCCTGAAATGATCACACGTGTTTGTCCTGTTTTTAGGTGTTTGGGCAAACCCCTCTCTACATGCTCAAAGAAAACAAGTGGTTAATGTGGCCGAATGTGCCCTTTGCTCAGGTAGGATGTTATTTATGAGAATATCAACCAGACCACCACAGCTGCTGGCCAAAACATCTAATATCTGTAAACATATTTACTGTCAGGTGAACACTGGAGCATTTCTGAAATGGTTAGACACACATCGGATGGTTTGCTTCAAACAAACGGAGCTCTATCACAATTTCATTCTCTGCGCAGAGATCCTTGACTTTGTATGCCGTAAATCCACAGGTAATGCTATGCTTGCATGATGAAAGTTGTCTGGTGTGGGTCGCACTAAAGGAAGAGTTCACCCAAACATGAAAATTAGCTGGAAATGTCCTCACCCTCAGGCTATCTACTAGATGTAGGTGAGTTTGTTTCTTCATCAGATTTGGAGAAATGCAGCATTGCATCAGTGTCTCAGCAATGGATGCTCTGCAGTGAATGGGTGCCGTCAGAATGAGAGTCCAAACAGCTGATAAAAACATCCACAGCACTCCAGTCCACCAGTTAACATCCTGAGCAGTGAAAAGCAGCATGTTTGTAAGAAACAAATCCATCATTAAGATGTTTTAACTTTAAACCATCATTCCTGGCCAATAAAACAAGTTCATAACACATAATAACGCTTCCTCCATTGGAAAAGTCTATTGCCTGCATGTTGTCTCTCACATTAAAATTCACCCACATATTTTTTAGAGCTGTTTTTGATTGTAAACGGTTCTTGATCTGTGATATTTCTCTCCTAAATCAGACCAGATGACTTTTTCAGTGGAAAGAGCAATATTATGGACTCATAATTTAGCCTGAAGCAACAGTTTGAAGTTAAAAAGTTCTTAATGATGGATTTGTTTCTTACAAACATGCAGCTTTTCACTTCTCAAGATGTTAACTGATGGACTGGAGTGGTGTGGATTACTTGTGATGTTTTTATCAGCTGTTTGGACTCTCATTCTGACGGCACCCATTCACTGCAGAGCATCCATTGGTGAGCAAGTGGTGCAATGCTACATTTTTCCAAATCTGATCCCATGAAGAAACAAGATTGGATGGCCTAACGGTGATTCAGTTTTCAGGAAAATTTCATTTTGGGTGAGTTATTCCTTTAATATATATTATTAGTTTTTCTTTTTTTTTTAATAATGCTTTTTTTTCAGAGGATTTGAAATGGACTCTGGCAGACCAATGGCTGTTAAGGAAGTGTCTCGGCAGCGTGAGGGGAATCCAGAGATTTCGTTCGTTTCTCAAGACCACTGCTGGTGTGAGACTGCACTGATTTACACTGAATTCCTTTTAAATTCATTCAGCATCCAAACCAGTTTAGTTTTACAAGACCTCCAGTTCTGCAGTTAGACTCAAGTTTTTACATCAGATTTACATATAAAATGAAAACTAGTAGAGCCAATAGCTTTGCTTTCTGCCCTCCATACTGCCCCAACTGAAGATAGGCAAAAATGCCAAAATAAATGAATGAAAACGAAATTTTGCCAGTGCTTATGCTACATGTGTAATGTGTTTCGAGCAGAGGAGGAGCTTCTTCTGTTCTGTGTGAGAGTGTCCATGATGTTGAGTATGAAAGAAGAAATAAATGAAGATGCATTTCAGACTTTGAATCGTCAAGCACTTCAGAAAGCGATCAGACTCTCTCACCTGAGCGAAGGCTCTGCCATCCTGTCTGTCTGCCATATACACGCAGGTAAGGCAGTGCGTGTGTTTCTCTCCTCTTCTCTTAAATACCACACTATTTCTGTTCTACTGTTTGTAGGATTACACTACCATAAGTTTGGGGTCGGAAGGATTTGTTCATGTTTTTGAAAGAAGAGTCTGTTCTGCTCACCAAGGCTGCATTTATTTGATCAAAAATACAGTAAAACAGCAATATTATGAAATATTACTATAATTGTTTTTCTGTTTTAATATATTGTAAAATGTCATTTATTTCTGTAATCAAAGCTGAATTTTCAGCATCATTACTCCAGTCTTCAGTGGTCCTTTAGAAATCAATCTAATATGCTGATTTGGTGCCAGATTTTTTTCTGTTTATTATTATTATATACTATTTAAACTTTAATAATATTATGAATAGCTGTGATTTTATATTTGTAGTTTTAATTTTGATTTAGTTATTTTTTTAGTAACATTTTGTGCCTTGTCAGTTTTTGTTTTAAATACAAATCTTTTTAAATATTACAATTTAGGTTTAATGTATTTTTATTTCAGTTTATTTCCAGTTAGTGATTTTAGTGCTTCAAATGAAATGTATTTTATTTAGTTTAATTCATTCATTTTTTCCGTATTTACTGTATATTTTATTTTATTTCAGCTTTATTTCAATTAACAAAAATAGTTGTAATAGTTTTAATTTGTGATAATAACCCTGTTTGCTGCGCAAGAAACATTTCTGATTATTATCAATGTTGAAAACAGTTGTGCTACTGAATATTTTTGCGGAAACCCTGATAAAAAAAAAACAAGGATTCTCGATGAACAAAAAGTTCAAAATAATAGCATGTATTTGAAATAGACATTTTTATAATATTATACATGTCTTTACTGTCACTCTTGATCAACTTAATGTGTCTTTGCTGGGAAAAAACGTTTTAATTTCTTTAAAATAATTCTTACTTACTCCAATCTTTTGAACGGTATAATGATTTTTTTTTTGTCTTTTAATTTCGTCCGTACTAATTACTGAATATTTTATCATATTGTATTTTTTTTTTTTTAGAGGACATGACTGAGCTTCTGGCCAAGGAACACCCACTTAGTGCTCAGAAGCGTGTTTTGGCAGAGATGAGAAAGAAAGCTCTGTGCCGGCTGCAGTCGTATTGGCTTCCTCAGTTCCTACACTGCTGTAAATCCTGGCTGTGGCGTGTGCCTGAATGTCAGCCCATTGTAGAGAAATACACATCTTTTTCCTCTCCTCCTGCTCCATCTCCCTCCTCACGTGATTGTGTCCGGTGCAAGACGAATCCCACGCTGAGCCCTGCTAAATCCTACTGCAGTAAACGCAGCAAACGGCTCCTGTGGAGTTCATGTAAGCCGAACACAGTCCGTTCACAGTCCAACAGCATCTGCTTGTGGCTTCCTCCAGCCGGCCAGGAGGATCTAAAGTGTTCAAACATAGCACATCCTCCTCAAAGTAATACAGAAACCTCTGTCCAAGCTATTGTCCATCACACATGCGCCCAAACCCCGGCATGTCAGATCCCCTGCCGTGTGAACGTTCATACTCCACCATCAGAGGTCCACTGCTATCTGCAGCCGGCCCTGTCTGCCGAGGCTCTGGCTGCAGGTCCTTTTAGGTCTTATCTGAGAGTCCAAGACCTGGTGGAAAAGCAGCAGATGCTGGATCTCTTGGAGGATCTGGACTTTTTCCTCCAGCTGGTTCTGAAAGCACAAGGAGAAGATCCAGCCTGCGCACAGAGACAGGCCGCGGCCCAGCGGATAATAGAGAAGTACCTGAAAGAGAACATGCCGTGCTGTGAACGACTGGATTCAAACACCAGCCACCATCTGCGTTCTCTTTTACCCAGCAGTGCGGCTGTCCCATGGATTTACAGGGCTAAATATGAAATATGCAAGGTAAATGTCACTTAAATTAGTTCATCATGAAATCAAAATGTACTTTCTTAAAACATGTCCTTGGTCTTATTGTGTATGATTCAACTTCAGTGTGCATTATTCTATACAGTGTTTGAGTTAATAAGTATTCATCAGAATGGATCAGATTGTAACTTTTGAAATTATTTTCCATTTTGTTAATAATCTCTCACCTGTCATATAGAGATACTCCCATAAGACTTTACATTTATATTTGGCTAATGATTTTAATCCAAAGCATTTTACAACGCATTCAAATGCTTTTTTTTTTTTTTACATAATTCTTGCATTCTCTGATCTTGCATTCTCTGATCTTCTTATAAAATGAATTGTCCATTGTCCAGAAACATAATTTCTGTAAGATTCTGCTTTGAAAGAAATTAAAATTTCTTATTCAGCAAGAACACATTAAATTGATTAAAAAATACAATATATTTGTAATGTTACAAAAGATTTCTAATGTTCTTTTGAACTTTCCATTTATCAAAGAATCCTGAAAAAATGTTTTTAACTTTCCCCCCCCACCCACCGATTCCACAACAATATTGGGCAGCACAACTCAATTGTTTCAACATTGATAATAATCAGAAATGTTTCTTGAGCAGCAAATCAGCATATTAGAATGATTTCTGAAGGATCATGTGACACTGAAGACTGGAGTAATGATGCTGAAAATTCAGCTGCGTATCACAGAAATAAATTACATTTCAACATATATTCACATAGAAAAAAGCTATTTTAAATTCTAAAAATATTTCAGAATTTTACTGCATTCTTGATCAAATAAATGCAGCCTTATGCTTCTTTCACAAGCATAACAAAAAAGCAAACATTTGAATGTTAGTGTATTTGTTAAGTGATAAGATCTGGCATATGTTCTATTTTACAGGAACTACAAGATGTTTATGACTCATTTTTAGATGCAGAGGATAAAGCTCTAGTGTCTCACCTGGTGAGTGACCTAAACTAATGCCTCGAACCAGTGGATGCTTTCACTGCAGTTTCCAGGAACCTTTTCCCATGTCCTTCAGTGCTCTCGCAGTGAGAAGATTGAAGAAGAGCTGCTGTTCTGTGGTTTCGAGACAGAAACAGAAGCTCACTTCACTCAGACAGAGGCGTTAGTGTTGTGTGGAGGATGCTGCAGTCGTCTCGACCCCGACGCTCTGTCTCAGGACAGCTGGGCTTTAGTGGCCCTGCAAGACCTGCAGAGAGGAGGATCGCTGCTGCACAAGTACAACACAGGTGAGAACACACAGTACACTGGCCTCTTTCAAGACCTCTCACAATAACCACTTTCTCTGGCTTGTATTGGGCAGATGCGTCTGAGGAGCCGTCGATCACAACAGAGAGTGATATTACAACACCCCTCGCTCAAGGTACTGCATATGTGAAATTTTCATTGTCAAAACGTTTGAGACAACTTTTATATTAAAACTGTGTGTGTGTTCGTTTTAGCAGACTGTATACAAACCTACTTTACTGTATGCTTCACTTCCAGATGTGCCCGAATCTAAAGCAAAGTGTTCTAACAATCTCCGGATGAAAACTCTCAAAAAGGACAGCATTATTTTTGAAAAGCCATCTACAAAAAAAAAAAACCCCAGGGGGCAACCCATGTTTCCATTAACTGACATTAAAGGAACAGTTCACCCAAATATGAATATTTGCTGAAATCTACTCCCCGTCAGAGCATCCAAGATGTAGTTGAGTTTGTTTCTTCATGGGAACAGATTTATAGGAATTTAGCATTACTCACTATGGATCCGCTAAGAAAAAGTCCCATCATTAAGATGATTTTACCTTCAAACCATCACTTCTGGCTTAAATATGAGACCATAATCCATAATAATGCTTTCTCCAGTGACAAAGGAAACTCCGGTCTCTCACAGAAAATCCACAAAATATTTGTTTCGAACGATTTTGTCTTGTAAACAGTGCTTGATCTGAGCAGAGTTCTCTTCTGATTCAGACCAGATGACTTTTTCACTGGAGAAAGCACTATTGTGGAATATGCACTAATATTTTAGACAGAAGCAAGTCTTAATTAATGATGAGTATTTTTACAAACACACAGCTTTTCACTTTTCAACATGCTAACTGGTGGACTGGAGTGGTGTGGATTATTGTGATGTTTTTATCAGCTGTTTGGACTCTCATTCTGACGGCACCCATTCACTGCAGAGCATCCATTGCTGAGCAAGTGATGGAATGCTACATTTCTCCAAATCTGATGAACAAACAAACTCATCTACATCTTGGATGGCATGAGAGTGTGTTAATTTTCATTTTGGGGTGAACTATTCCTTTAAACTTAGCAGAGGATCTGGTTTGGAAATATGTGTCTAAGCTATATTTGTGTGAAGCACATTTCTAAAAGCATACTAGTCATCTCAAAGTAAATTATTTCTGAAACTGAGACCAAGTTGTCTGTTTTTGTTTTTCTGCTGAATTCCAGGTCATTTGAAGAGGTCCTCACATCATCTCAGCACATTGGTCATTTCAGACAGTTCCTGCAGGAGCACAATGCGGACGGAGCGCTGCTCTTCATACAGGAAGCAGAATCTCTGCGCACCGTCGAACCCAAACGACAGAAGGCCAAAATCCGCGCCATTGTAGACAAATTCTTTCGGCGACAAGATTCAGGTACTGCTTTCATTAATTGATATTGTGGTGCTATTTCAATTCAATTCAATGTCAAAGGAATAGCACCACCTGTCATCATTTACTCCCCCTCACATCATCTTACTGGAAAGATGTTTGGCCTACAGTATGTAAGCAGAGATTCAAACTGACAGTACTGACAAAGTGCATTGCATGGAGAAAAGCAAGGAAATAACACAGGCTTGAAATGACATGAGGGTGGTAAAATGATGCTGTTCTTTAAACATTAGCAATGGTTTTGCATGCTCCAAAAAACGAAAGAAGTAACACTATGGTTCGCTGTCTCCCCCTGCAGTGGAGTACCTGCAGTGCAGCGCTGACTTAATCAGCAGTGTCCCGCAGATGGACACGGTTCCTCCAGAGGTCATCTTCACCATTCAGCATCTGGTTGCCAAGTCACTGGAGGCCACATGGTATTGTTATATAAACTTATGGGAAAATGTTATTGCTCAGAAGTTGCTATTTCAGAAGAAAAAAATGGTACAGATCTGTCACTGTATCAGTACCCTAAAGTACAAAAGGTACATCTTTGTAAATGTACATATTAGTATCTAAAGTGTACATATTAGTACCTTTTGAAAGGGCACCGGCCCTGTCAAAGCTTTGCACTTTTTTTCTGGGAGCGTAGAATTCTCAGTTATGATTTATTTAACAATCACCTTTGTCTCAGATATTGCATCAGATATATTAGAGGAAATACAAGTATAGAGCAATGAAATGAATGTGGATAGCAGCTCAAATAATTTGATGAGGAATTTTTGAATCTGTGTTATAAAACTAAACTTCTTAAAAATTGCTTTTGGTAATTGAAATGAAGCTGATATCAAATAAAATCTAAATATTAGTGAAAAAACTGAAACTTTATGTATATAAAACTTTTACTTAAACTTAAAAAAGTTAAATATTGCCTTTGCAACTAACTAAAAAAAAAAAAAATTGAAGTACTTAAAATTAATAAAACGAAACCTAAAATACAAAAATAATTAAAGCTATATTTTAAAATGGCAAAAGCACATTACATAATGACAAAAACTTTTTTTTTAAATTGCATGTAAAAATAAAAGCTTATTGAAAGTATTCTATTACTGAATATTATAAAAAAAAAAAATATGCATGCTGTATACGTATATAAATATAAGTATGCAAATAACACTGGTTTGAATTCACTCTGCAATCTGTGGTCTCCTGGAGACACATGTGATATTACTGGGTTTTTCTTCTGGAAAAGAAGCAGAACATTTATTTGCTTTTGTAAATTGATCTCATGTGCTTGATTGCTTGAAGCATTGCTAAATGTAAGCTGTATTATCGCCCAGCTCTGATCTGTTAAATGTGACTATTTATATCATAAAGACATTAAGATATTATAACCACAACATCATGATTATCTGTAAAGCTGCTTTTTGTGTTTTGAGAAGCGCTGTACAAATAAATTTGCCCTTTGTGCTGTCTAGGTGATATTAGAGATATGAAAGTGTTTTCAGTGTTTTACAGTGGTCACATACAGCACAAAAAAGTTCCTTTTGGTCTCAAACAGGTTCAAACAGTATCAGGAAACATTTTATTCTTGTTCCCCCGTTTCATCTGAATCGAATCTGAGAGGTCCGCTGCTGCTGTACAAACTGGTAAAACATTTCAATAAATTCAAAAACCTGCACTTTTCAGATGATTTTCAGCAAGCGTTGAGCTCGTTTCTTTTGTGGACTTCTTCAGAAAACAAATGCGTGGACGGCTTTCAGCAGCTTCATCCGCAGTGTGACGAAGTTTCTGTCTGCCCTAGAGGACCGCGACTTCAGGACTGAGTTTGAAGACTATCTGATACACGATTACAAGCACTTCTCACAGCGTAAGTCCCTCTGCGGTTCATCTGTTCACGGCAGAGGTCAGCAGGTCAACCAAAACCCATTTCAGGGTTTCTGCTGGTCTTAAAAAGTATTCATTCACGTTTTTACACATGAAGAAAATCAGAGCAGAGAGTCTTAAATTCATGGCATTAAATGTTTCATGCACTGCAAAAATATGAATATCTTGCTCAGTCATTTGTGGCGTGTTTTCCCAATCAAGTAATAATAACCTGATCCTTACACTAGAAGGGCTACATTTATTGAAAATGCAAACTGAAGATATGAAGTCTTGTAAACAAGAACAAATATCTGTCAGTGGGGAATTAAGTCTAATTTTTTCGGAGCTCATTGGCAGATATTTGGTTTTGTTTTAACCATAAACTTTTTGTTTGATCAGTTTCTCATAAAACAAAACTTCTTATCTTTGTGATTTTGCTTCTCAAGTAAATGGATCTTGATTTAAGAATCTTTAGACATTTTGACTAGGAAACGAGACAAATACAAAAGAATAACTTTTTTCGCAGTGTGATCAAATGGGACAGAAAGAGAATTAATGAAGTATTGAAGATATATTTTCAAACTTACATTTAGAGACCATATTGACGTATTGTGTTCCATTCAATTTATTCCTTAAATTTTCTTTACTTGTCTTAAATTGACCTTCATCAAACCTGTAGACAAGACCACTCTTGGTGATCTTTTTTCTCAGCTTGAGCCTTCGCATTCGCTCCAAAGCCCAGCAGTCCTCCGATATCAGCAGCGACGGAGAGAAGTTTAAACCCAAGATGCGAAAGCGGTTATCACCCAAAACGGATTTTTACTACGCAGACTTCTTGACCCGTCAATGACCTTTCCTATTCTACTATGGAGTCGGAGGTCCCCCCCCGCGCACGTCAGGCACGACTGCTACTATATCACCCCCCATTCAACAGCAGGACAAAGCCCCTCTTCTCTTTGTGTTTAGTGTCTCTAAAAGCAGCGTCTGTGATCGAGAGAGTGTATTGATCTGTTCTGTGTTTCTAGATTCAGGCATTTGGCAGACGCCGGTGATATAATGGCATCAGAGGGCATGTATAGTGAAAATGATTATGCCATGCTTCACCAGAAAGCTGAGCTGATCATCAACATATTTCTCCACTCAAATCTCTCTTCAAAGCTCATGGTACACATATATCTATAATAATGTCTGTCCTATATGAACCAGCACAAATGAGCTGCTAGATAGTACTTACTAACTAATTGTATATCAAAAGAAAATTGGTAAAGGGAACACGCAATACCCAGAAACACCTGAATCAAAGAAAATTATAGTTTTAGGTTCTTTCTCATTCCCTCCTACTTGAATTCTTGAGTGAATTGCTTAATAAGCAGCCGACCAAGAGTAGAAACAATAACTGATTATGAATGTTGTTAAAGGCAAGTGTTTTCAATCTTTTTATCAATATATAATCAACAAACAAAGTTTTTTTTTTTTTTAAAATGATTTAAAGCATGCTTCAAACTATTATTTGGAAATATACGTTACTATAAATCTGACATTTTTTACCACTCGCTATACATATCTGTATTAGTGTTGTAATTGCTATTTATTTATTTCCCCCCCACAACAATTTAATCTAATTGTATATTAGTATGTCTACTTTAATGATTTTTTTTTATATAAGACTTTCCTTATTAGTATTTTCCCCCTCGCGACACCCAGTTTGAAAAAGCCTTATGTTATCAAAGTAATTTATTGTCCTCGACATGTTTTTCTGGCTGATGAGACAGTAAGAAATTGGTCAATTTGTATACCTGACATCGCCAGGGACAGTATGCAGCAAAATTGTCTTTTTTTTTATTTCTATTTTGCTTTTATATTATGCATCCTGATTGGACATACTTTTAATAAATATGGTCAAAAGTACTATTTAATTTCTATGGATCAATCACTCCTTACAATAACGATCTAATTTGACGCTTAATGCCTTACATAAATAGCATGACAGCTAACCATACTTTTATAGCCATTTAATCTAAGGTACTACATTTCAACTTGATTTAAACAAATGCCATGTGCCTAAACAGTCTGTAAAACTTTTAAAACATGGATCACCAATCAATACTCTTAATCAATTCAAGTAATCAACTAAATCAACAGCATTAATAAGCATCTCATTGTGTGTCGTGGTGCCCATTTTGTTGTCAGTGTGCACGTGTGTGGTGTAGGTACGATACTGCTACTCAGATCAACACAGTTCGCAAGGCTCAGACAAGACGCGCATCTACCTGCCAAGCTATGCTCTCACCTGCGACCCTTCCCCTGGGACCAGGGGCACCGCCAATATACTTCTATTCCAGCTATCGATGAGCAAACTCCGTCGTTTCAGTCTCCTCTCTTCCTGCCCCCCCCTGGCACAAAAAAGTGATGAGATCTTGTGATTTCACACACAGACTGACTGACTTACATTCAAATTGGGAATAAAACAACACTGATTGTGTAAAAAAGTTTTTTGTTCTATAGCAGATATACAGGTTTAGGAATAATAACTGCATGTTCCTGTTGACAGGTTTTGTTGTCTGAAGGTGATGAAGCGTCTGTACCCCGCTGAAGCACTGAGGAATCAGAAAGCGTCCTCTCGTCTGCAGGAACAGCATCCTTTTAACCTCCTGCGGGAGATAAAGACGGTCAGATCCAGTGAAGGTGGGCAGTGAGATCAGACATCATGTATTAAACCACAAGCAGTCGTTATCAGTGTTTGAGCAGTTTAACCCCTTTACTGATGTGTTTGACTAGTTAAAGATGCCATCCTGCGCTTCTCCACCCAACACGGCGTCATACTGCTGCTGCCACAGACACCACACGACCACACACCTGCTTCCCAGCAGCCCTCAGCCCGATGAATGACATTAAACAACTTCAGTTCAGACTGATGCTCTTCATGCTTGTGTGTAAAACAGTTACTCCATGAACGAAACCCAACCCTGATATAATCCTGTTTCTCCATAACAGGTATTTTATCGTTATTTAAACTGAACACAATCGGCGCAGAGGGAAGCGAGGTGGAGCGGGGGATGGAATTTGGGATTTGTTAAATAAAATACAATTCTCATTTTC
This sequence comes from Sinocyclocheilus anophthalmus, assembly GCA_018155175.1. NCBI lineage: Eukaryota > Metazoa > Chordata > Actinopteri > Cypriniformes > Cyprinidae > Sinocyclocheilus > Sinocyclocheilus anophthalmus. The sequence continues at coordinate 82,934 of JADLZN010004189.1, forward strand.
ATTAACTTTAAGTTAAGTTTAAGATATATGCTGGTACCGTCAAGGCCAGCTCAAGATTAGGATGAGTTTGTTTCTTCATCAGATTTGGAGAAATGTAGCATACCATTGCCTCTCGCCAGCTGGATGCTCTGCAGGTGAATGCCCCACGGAGCTGTCATAATGAGAGTCCAAACAGCTGATAAAAACATCACAATAATCCACAACACAACTCCAGTCCATCAGTTAACGTCTTGTGAAGCAAAAAGCTGAGTGTTTGTAAGAAACAAATCCATCTTTAAGAAGTTTTAACTTCAAACCGTTGCTTTCAGCTGAAATACAAGTCCATAATCCAAAATAACGCTTCCTCCAGTGAAAAAGTCATCTGGTCTGAATCAGGAGAGAAATCTGCACCAATCAAGCACTGTTTACAAGCCAAAACAGTTTTAAACATATACGTGGGTACATTTTGATGTGAAAGACAACAGGAGATGGGCTTTTTTACTGGAGGAAGCGTTATTTTGGATTATGGACTCGTATTTCAGCTGAAAGCACTGGTTTGAAGTTGAAAACATCTTTATGATGGATTTGTTTCTTACAAACATGCAGCTTTTCACTTCACAAGTCATTAACTGATGGACTGAAGTGGTGTGGATTACTTGTGGATTATTGTGATGTTTTTTATATCAGCTTTTGGACTCTCATTCTGACGGCACCATTCACTGCAGAGCCACCCCCCCCCCCCTTCCATGCTGGAGCACTGATGTGGATAGATACATTTCTACAGAATATGAATGAAGAACGCAAACTCATCTAACGCTTCGGATGCGCCCGAGCGCCCGAGAGCCACCTTTTAGATGTTTATTCATTTTTATTTTTGGGTGAACTATTCCTTTGAAACATAATACCAAAACAGAAATAAAAAAAAAATATAAAAACTACATAGACACATTATTTAAAAAAAAAAGTAATAAAAACGACAAAAACAAAATCCAGTTACTAAAACTAGCTAGAATTCAAATGAAAACAGAAAATATAAAAATAAAAACGAATTCACATTATTAATAAAAATGATAAGAGTGTACTGTATGAATGATACCAAAATAACACGACTGAGGAGAATGGCATGCATTATGATGTCTGAGTCCTCTAACATTCATCATGTGGAGCAGCAGCTCATGGGGAAAAGAATCATAAAAGCCACTTGTTTTGTTTTCACACGTTCACCTGCAGTGATGAGAAATAATGGTATGAAATGTAAGAGTCGAATGAGGTGCGAAACAGAGGCCTTAACACATTCACACTGCGACACTGTTAATGACCTCGTCAAAATATGCTGCTGTAAATGAAGAATTACAGCTGAAGCTGCAGAACTTATTAAAGAAGCCACACCGTTAGAGAAAAGACTATGCTTTCTAGGGAAAGTGGGAAATTCTCATCATATTGTTCCAAACCTGTATGACTTTCTTTATTCTGTGGAGCACAAAAGATGTTTTGAAGAACACTGGACCTCATTGGCTTTCATCGTATGGACAAAAGTCATGCAGGTTTGGACTAAATAATGACAGAAGGTTCATTTTTGGGTGAATTATCCCTTTAAATCTTTGATATTCTTCTCACTGCTGCCTCTAGATGACAGTGTAACATCAGAGGAATCTCCATGAGTTCTGCTCAAGTCCCTATAAAGCCACACATCTGCTCTCAGTGTTTCACATTATTTTCAATTTCACAATTTGTGATGGAGAAAATAACATATGATACATGAACTATGAGCACAATTACATTAAAAATGTCAAATATCATAAAAAAACTCAACAGAGCATGTGTGTGTGATCTTGTTCGTCTCATAGTTTGTGAAAAACAGAACAAGGAAGAAAGACAATATTTGATGTAATTTTTTTAAATAATAAGGGTTCAAATTTGGCCCTTGTTAAAAAAATAAAATAATGCCGTTTAGTCATTCCCTCTATTGTACAGAAACCATGATTACATCTACAACATGCTCCTGTCTGTTAAAAAGATGGTAGCCACTGTTTAGTTACTGTATCATGAACTTTATTGTATAAAAATATTATATTATATTAGTATGCAGGGCATTGCTTTACATATCAAAAGATGTAATTTACACTGGTAATTTGAATTCAGCTTTCTATAAGACAGGATAAGTAGGACAGGTCAGTGGAGGATCGTCTGTGTGTGTGGAGGTTCATTCTGAAATGACTCTTGTTGGCAAACCCTGCAAAAGCAATTAAAATGAAGTGAGAGTGTTTTCTGTCCTTCACTGTCAATGACTCTGCAAGGAGCAGAAAATAATGTCCAGGACATATTTCATGCCAAAATCAAAGATATTACCATATATTATTCATATTTTGCTTAAAAATGATTACAATTCAATTGTTAATTAAAAATGAAAATGTGAGGCATTTATACAACATAGCAGTATTTATTTATTTTTTATTTATTTAGCCGATTGACAAAACAAATCACTGATTAAATATAATATTCATGTTTCATGAAAGTTAACAGATTTCATCACTGGAGCAAATGTAGTAATCAAATTCTCATAGTAATCAGAGTTAAATATTTAATAACATTCATTTCAATAGGTCACACGCGTTGCTGTTTAATAGCCTATCTGTCTTTTTTTAAGATGATTGGTTTGATATGTTAATTGTTGAATACATGAATATTTTAAAAATGTATATACAGTGTGGGGACAGTTGTTATACTCTTTAATTATTACATGTTTGTAATGTTTGTATTCCATGTGTGTTTTGATGTAAAATCAGGAATACGTTTTGCTTTTGTTTGTTTGTTGTTGTTGTTTTGTGCACAAGTGTCCAAGTCTACTAAAAAAACATGATACGGCACGGATCTATTTTACAAATTCAGGTCCAGCGGTATTCACACAGTAGACTACTCTAAAATGCTTCAAAAACCTGGTATCTTACTTTAATATATGCTGACTGATTTTCATATCCTCATTCCATACTATTTACTTCAAACTTCAAAGAATACCATAGTTTTATCAGCACCCAGAAAACATGGTGAAAAAAAAACATGGTAAAAGTATTCGAGGGTCTGTATGCATTTTGGCTTCACACTGCATGGTATGTGCTTGTCAGCTTTTTTAAAACAAGTTTAATATAATTTAAGTTGAAATGACTTATACAGCTACGTTGTCAGCCCAGTTTATATTTTAATGTTTAAAGATTATTTGTTTGATGCCTTTGTTTCATTTTTTCCCTCATCAGATTGTTAGGGCTGTTTGGATGATTCTGTCCAGATGTCATTTTGCTGGAGAAGGATGACATTGAGATCAAACAATCTCTGATCTGGCCATCCGCAGCTACTTGAAACTCACGAGTAGGAATGAGAGTGTCTTCACACCACAACCACACAACACACACACACACACACACACACAGAGCCGTGGGCTGAATGTCATCATACCACAGCCCGTGTGTGAGAGTGGAGCCAGAGGCAGAAGCCGACAATTAATTTCTCGAAAACGTGCTCTTTTAATTTAAACAAATGGTCCTGAAAAATGGTGAGCGAGAACTAGTGTCAGAATTCCCACATGTGGAGGAGTTCATTACTGTTCACAGAGCCGCGGGTGAACCCACCTCTGCTCACATTATCACAAACCACACACACACACATGTTGTGTTTTCATGTTTTATGGGGACATTCCATAGGCGTAATGGTTTTATACTGTACAAACTGTATGTGCTATTGCCCTACACCAACCCTAACCCTCACAGGAAACTTTGTGCATTTTTACTTTCTCAAAAAAAACTAATTCTGTATGATTTATAATCTTGTTACCTCATGGGGACAAAAAAAATGTCCCCACAAGGTCAAAAATTACCAGTATTACTATCCTTGTGGGGACATTTGGTCCCCATAACGTGACAAATACCAGGTACACACACACACACATATGCGCGCGTCTGCAGTTCAGAGGGGTTTTACTCTGCTCTGAGTTATCTTTAACAGTCAAATGATCATTTACTGACTTTAACATAAATAATAAAAAAACACTTCAGATGTCACAGCTCATTTGTACATTTTCAGGCTTTAATATATTGAATAAAATATTAAACTCACCATATAAGTCATATTATTACTAATAACCAGTACTTTGGCTTGAGCATAGTTGTTCATTTTGTCAGCTTCTACAATTAAAAACTGTCAATTTATTGTTTCTTCTTTGTTGCTGTTGTTTTTCTTCTTGGTAATATTGATTTAATTAATAATTTTCTAAAATGTTGTAATATTCCATCTTGTTCCCTTTTATGTTCCCTTTATTTTTATTTTTCAAATTTACCATTTACGAAAGATGCACAAACATAACTTACAACATATGGATAAAAGAATACATAAAAGTCAAACCCCATTAACTATGAAAATATCAACAAAATGGCATCATCCTCCAGGAAGTGACATCATGTTGGAGGGAAATCCGCATCACAGACATCAGCATAGCAATGAATTGTCATTTGCGGTGTTACTTGGTTCGTATCTCTGCCAAGAACAAGTTTAAGAGTCTTTAAGCAATGGTTTAAAGTTAAAACATCATAATGATGGATTTGTTTCTTAAAAACATGCAGCGTTTGTCTTCTCCAGATGTTAACTGGTGAACTGGAGTGGTGTGGATTATTGTGATGTTTTTATCAGCTGTTTGGACTCTCGTGCTGACGGCACCCATTCACTGCAGAGCATCCATTGCTGACCAAGTGACGCAATGCTACATTTCTCCAAATTGATGAGAAATAAAATATACTAATCTTGTAGATGGACTGAGGTGTTGTTTAGAGGGTGTCATTTTCAGCCAATTTTCATTTTTGGTGAACAATTCCTTTAACTATCAGCTTGTTCCACTATAAACACAAACAAACATGAAGCCACTTTAATTTAGTCTTTAATACAGCACCGGTAACACAAAGTCCAGATTCACACTGTAATTTGTCCATGTGTCCACTGCTGAAACGAGACTGCATCGTCTGCTTCTGTCTGTCGACACTTTCATCCGACAGCTCGGCTTACTGTATCTGGTTAACAGCTGCCCGACATATGTGACGCCTTTACATCACTATTCTCCAAGGATTCCAGAATTCTTCACACAAACAACATCTTTGCGTCTCACTGTGGAAAATTAGTGACACTATAATGTGAGTTTTTTCAGGGAAGTCTGTCATTCTGCCGGTTTGTGTTATATTTACACTTAAAACCCTTAATCTTTCAAACACACAGAAACAAACTTAATAAATGGATGTCAATAAATAAACACACTGTAATTAAAAAAAACGAATAATGAATTGATATTCATTAATGTAACGTTTAAAGATGAATTTGCTTATTTTCTCTTCCATGAACTACTTATTAGAAGAAAGAAAAGGAAATCTTTTGTTATTTCGTTAATGTAAAACAGAAAAGAAAAAGATTTTTCTTGGCAGGGAAACCAGTAATATAGTATATTTATTGGCTATATTATCACATATTTTACTACCCATTAAGATTGTGTGCATTGTGTGAATTGTTACCTCATTCGACAATTTCAAGACTTTCCCACATAAATTACAAAAAAAACATCTCAGGATCATTGCTCTAATGTAATTATTACTATGTCAGGCCTATTAATATTACTAGAGGTGTACTATATTGTAGCTCATAGTTCGTATAAGCAATTTTAAATCGAAAATATTTGAAGAGTATGAATTAACTTAAAACAATGTTGTTTTAGTATTATTTATGTACTATTATAATATTTATTCATATTTTGCACTTATTTTTACATTTTTAATTTTATTTAGTTGGTTGCTTTTGTCATTTTAATATTATTATTATCATCATCGTTATTATTATTCAGTTTTAGTGTTTGTACTGTGGTATTTGTACTTTTTTGTATTTTATTTCATTTAGTAGCCAAGGCAACAAAGTTGACTTTTTCATATGATGCTTATAGGTTTTGCATTATAAGTTATAAGCTTTATTTGAATAAACAGAATAGTTAATTTTATAGTTTAAGTTTCAGCTCATAACGTTTCTCTCACATTAGCAGCATGAGGCCTGAGGTTTTGTCACATTTCAGGACGCAGCGGGTCCGGTGGCCCTCAGGAACATCCAGTGGTCTGTCACCCTACACACACACACACACACACAGCACTCTACTACTACATTTACCCACAACCACCAAACAAAACTGCCTGCAATTCAGTCTAACTCGAGCTGAGCAGTGCTAATGTTCGCTGTGAGAATCGTGCTAATGTTAGCGGGCGCGAAGTCGTTGTTTACTGCAAGCATCTGTGGGTGAAGAAGATGCTCAGGTTTGCTTTCACACAGCCAGGAGCGCATCAGAGAGCAAGACGCGATGTCAGACACGCCTGGGTCCCGCCGCCGCAGGAGCACGCGACGCGGTTAAGAATAGCAGAAGTCACGTCGCATCAGATGCAAGCGCTCCGCGTGTTTCGCTGCGTCTCCCCTCCTGCAGTGATTATCTGCTGCCGTTTGCATGCTGTCACTCTTCCTCGGCTCTGCGCCGGAGCTCTGGCCCTCAGGTTGACAGAATCCCGCGGAGGGGCCCGATCGCGGACCCTTTATTAAAGTGATTCTGTTACAGCGCCGGCAATGCGCTGTTCCCCGCGGACTCTGTGCTTATTGTGCAGTGGAAACATCTCTTCTGGTTTCCTCTCTGTGTCGCTTCCACAATGTGTTTTTGGTTTATTGACTAAATTAAAGTAAAAACCCGTTTATATGTGTATTTTAACTTTAAGGCAGCAAAGGCACGCAAAGGCAAAATGTACAGCATTATTATGCTGTCCAAAAATGTTGATTAAAATCACTGCACTATAAAAAGCTTAGTGATAGACTAAGTTTAGACTATAAAAAGTGTTTGGATAGACACCGAAACGTCTTGTTAAGCTTTTTATAGTCCAGTGATTTGAATCAAAATGAGATTTTTGGAATGTTTTAACAGCTGGATGGTTTAGTGATGAATCTACACAGACAGATTATTATGCTGTCTTTTAAGATGACTTGCTCATATTTTAAGGGACCGAATGCATTGCTACAAACTCATATTGCAACACCTTGCGGTGTAGTCGAGAGAATATACATAGGATACTGTTCAAAGGTTTTGAAAGGAACAGTAATGTTGTAAAATATTACAATTTTGTCTTGTAATATACTGTAAAATGTACTTTATTCCTTTGTTGCGCAGCTGAATTTTCAGCATGGTCTTCAGTGTCACACGATCCTTCAGAAATCATTCTGATTTGCTGCTCAAGAAATATTTCTGATTATTATCAGTGTTGAAAACAGTTGTGCTGCTGAATATTTTTGTGGAGACCTTGATACATTTTATTTTTCAGGATACTTTGATGAATAGAAAGTTCAAAAGAACAGCGTTTATTGAAATATAAAGTCTTTTTAACATTATAAATGTTTACTGTCACTTTTAAATCATTTGATTTGTCATTGCCAAAGAATCTTGCAAAGAAGGGTATAGTGTGTACAATATATCTCCTGATTGGATGCATCTCCTGAGAAACCTCAGTGATCAACATTTTCTCCAGGGTCCCATAAGCCCTTAAGATACATGCAAAAATGATACTTCTTTCAATATTTACTCACTCTTGTGGCCTTTTAAAATCCCAAATTACTTACTTTGCATGCATAAAAATATGTTCATGCTGCTTTTTCCTTTCTCCGAAAAGGACAGCATAAACCATATGACTTGTGCACTATACTGTATATCAGATCTTCAGTGAGAGTCACAGACACTACTGGATTTGACTACAAATTACTAAAGCCATATTTCTGTGATTATACCCTGAATAGCATATTAAGTCAGTGAGATGTGACGTGTGTTTGCCTGTCTCTCTCTATCACGCTGTGACACCTGGCCTTGTCCTGAGCAGCTATTAGTCTCCCAGCTAATGGAGACTCGCTGTGGAAGGTCTGAGATGTGATTTTCCTCAGATCACTGCCAAGGACACAAAGATCACCAGATGCACAAAAAAACAGCCTGAGACACAGAGTACAGTGTGTGTTTAGTTTCATATAGCTGATGTTTTTAATCATGATTTACTACGTGTTTATTGTGGTGGGACATTCTCTTTCTAGACAGCATTCGATTGGACATTAATTTAGACACGCCCACCAGTGCAAGATGACATCATCATAAAAATGATTTAGGACAGGTAAAATAAAAAAGACATTTGTTGATGTACAGTTAGAGTGCCAAAGAGATAACATAAAGTAGCTGAACTCCTTGGCAAAAAAAAAATTAACTTTTTCAATATATTTTAAAATGTACAAAAAATGGCCAAAAAGTATATTTGCTCAAATATGTTTCAAAATATATATTTATGTCAATATATTTTCTACCAATCTACCAACATATTTTGGGGCTTTATATACTATATATAATATATATAGTATATATATATATATATATCTATATATATTAGTATATATCTATATAGATACTTGTAAACAATTACTGTGACTTGGACGGTTTTAAACAGACTTAAAAATGCTACAGTTAAAAACTGTTAAATGGGGTTCACGGTAAAATTCCCATACTAGATCGGTGGGGAAAAACGTATGTACAGAATTTCCGGTAGTTAGTATACTGTTTTTGGAAGTGAAAAAGACTGTCATTTACAGTGAATAACAGTAGTAATTTGACATTCCCAGAATTCCCTGCGTTACATTTCAAATTTGATGTTTTTTTTTGTTGAAATAACTATGTTTCTTAGTTTCTTCTTGTCAGTTTTGTATATTAGGGTTTTATGTTACACCTAATGTTGTTAAATGAATGTTTATTGCATTATTTCCGTTTCATGTGTGTTACCATGATGATGTTTAGTGTCTGTGTGAATGACACTGTGCACCTTCTATATATGTTATTATTTAAAAGCAGCTTGTGATGGGCTTTGATTCATCATGTGACTTTCTCATCAAACTCCTGCAGTTGGTGTTTATCAGCATATACAGAGACTACAAAACAGATTTCAGTACTTCAAGAGGTTGGCATATTAACATTATATCAGTTAATGAAAATTTAAGGTATTTAACTGTAAATTTAAAACTGTAAAACCTAAAACGTTGCTACAGTATTTTTTTACGGTAAAATTCCGGCAACCAAAGCTGCCGTTTTTTTACCGTAAATTTTACGGATTTTTTTTTACAGTGTATATATATATATATATATTGTATATGTTTTAAGAAGTTTTTGTGTAAAGGACCTCTTTCTTAATAGCAGCTTATGAGGGCATTATTTCTGTTACATTACATTTTAATTTTTCTGTATTTGTAAATTGTCTTGTGTAGCACTTTGGGTTTGAGAAAAGCACAATATAAATAAAATGCATCATCATCATCATCATCATACTTTTTGAAAAATCTAATTTAAAAAATACTGAACATTCTTTTTTTAAAGAATTTAAAAAGGTATTTGCCTTATGCATTTCAATCCAAGGAAAAATTAAATTTATGTCACAGTTGATTTTTAAAAAACTTTGAAATACCCTTTGAATTAAAAAAATCGCAAGAAATACTTTACAATGATAAAACAAAAACAATATAAAATTAAAACATTTTAAATATTGAAATAATATCTAGTTTGAGTCCCAAATTTGCATTGATCTAAAAGTATTTCGTTTGGCAATACTGTATGGATTGGAAATATATTTTCTTGTCACTGAAATACATTTTGTAATATATTTTGGTATGTGAAGGTTGAAACTAAATATATTTTTTAAGTTCAAAAATGTATTTCATTGAGCTTCACTGTTTTAGAATATTTTGTTATTATTGATTAAATTTTTCTTTCGTCGGTATATGGGTCTTGGTTGGGAGAACAATTTGAGTTCATTGGAAATCCTCTAAACATCCGAGAGAGCCCAAGACTTAGAATTTCGATGTGATAAGTCTCATTTGAGCTCATTGCTGTTAAACGTGTGCTGACAGATCATTTGAATGCCCTTTTAATCAAATGACACACAACACCATAAACAGAATCTTTTGATGTATAACAGTAGTAAGTCTCGGCTTTGATGGCGACGTGTGACACGTGCGACTCTTTATGTCACGTCGTCCTACTTTCTTCACGCAGTGATGTATATACAGACCTCTTTGTGGGGAAAAAAGATTTTATTTCAATTAAAAGGCTCTGATGAAAAAAAAAAAAAAGACCCATTCTCCAAATTTCATTCTTCATCAGGAATCCAATACCGTGTGTGAACGGGAAAGTGTAAAGAGTTTTTAGTGCAACTGTAGTTGGTAATGATGGACTCTGCAGCATAACCTGCCAATAGCCGTTTCATTTGTTTAGGATGATTATGATCTCTGCAATATCAATTACAAAAAAGCTTCAAGCGCTTCTTCCCGGTGAGACGGGCGAGGAGTAGCTAATTAATGCACGCCAACTAGTTTTCATTGCAGGGTAATTACAATTCACAGTTTCTAGCGTCAAACACACCTGTCTCCTGTCATACAAAATGGACTCTTTGACAAAGTGCTGTCGGCATTTGTATGTAACAAAGAAAATGTAAATAAAACAATTTATTGGACAGCGACAAATTCGTATAGTATTTTAATGACAATGGTTTATAGAATGTATTGACAATCCCCAACCCCAACACTTCCCCAAGTCATATCGAATTAGTTTGTAAACTTGCATTAATAGAGTAGTATTGTTGTTGTTGTTGTTGTGTATTTTATCTTTATTATCAAAAGTTTTGCAGAATTCTGAATTTGCTTCTGTATTTAGTGATCCTGAAAATAAATAGTTTCATGCTCTTCTTTCAGATCTTGTAAGTCATGCTCCTAAAGATCTGTCAGCTGATTGATTGACAGCTGTCACTTAATGTCAGCAAGTTTATTTAGTGCTGAATAAAGCAGAATATTCAGCAGTTTCAAGACTTTGCTGTGCATTTACAGCACTGAGTTTGCCATTTGAAGGCAATTCTGTTTATACCTTAATATGTACAATAGTAAGTTAGCAATGCATTAAAATCGAAAGTTAGCAATGCATTACTGTGGATATTGTTGGATATGGGTTCCTCTCATGCAGGGTTAAAACCCTTATATATATATATATATACAGTATATAACAATATAATTGTTACTTAAAATAAACTTAATATAAAATCAAATATAAAACGTATGTGAAAATTACTTCCCTATTTTATTTCAGCTAGTTGACTAAGGCAACATTTCTGTATTTCTTTGTTTAATTTGGGATTGGGTACTAAATTAAATACTTTAAAATAAAAATAAATCTAAATGATCAATATTAATAAAACAGTAATAGTAAAAGTCACAGCACACTAAAATAAAAATAACAAAATAAAAAACTAAATGTTAACTAAAATTGAATGAAAACACAAAATATATTAAAAATGCCAGTATGTTCACAAAAATATTAATAAAGGAATAATAGTATACAATAAATGACATTGCTCTGATCAAATTATTATCAATGTAACATTGCTTGGATTTAAAGATCTGGCATCTAAAAAAAAACATGCTACATATAAAAATAATTAAATTATAACATCATGTCTATGTTTACTTTACATTTTACCATTCGTTCACCTAAAAAATTTATAATTTCTGATCAATGACTTAATCATCACAAACAACTTGGATTTTATGTTTTTAAACGAAACATGGCTAGAAGACAGCTACAGTTCAATGGTCCTCAATGAAACAGCCCCTTCTAACTTCACTTTCATGAGTGTTTGCCGGACTGTTAGGAGAGGTGGAGGTGTAGCTGCCCTATTTAAAGATGTCTATCAATGCAAACAAGTGTCATTTGGTCAGTACTTTTCTTTTGAATATCTAGGGATTGTGTTGAAAAGTGCTCCACGCATTCTGTTTATCATTATTTACAGGACTCCAAAATACTCTCCAGCCTTTGTTGAAGAGTACACAGAAATGCTATCAATGATTTCCTAAGAGTTTGACTGTTTTGCTATTGCAGGGGATTTTTAATATTAAATAGATAATGCAGAAAAACAAAAAACTACAAGAAATTATAATGTTCTAATACTTTTGACATGATTCAGCATGTGCATGAACCCACAACACAATCGGGGACATACTCTAGATTTAATCATCAATAGAGGTCTAAACATTTCATCCATTGTTATTAAGGATTTAGCACTATCTGATCACTTCTGTATTTTCGTTGATATATTGATCTCTGTTACAATAAATCTGGAGCGGTCTCAGTCAGAAAAAGAATGCATTACGAAACACTGTGGGTTGGAGGCTATCTCTTTAACACCAAGCTTGGCCGGACTCGGGACCTTCTCCTTGATTCCTTTAATTCAAAAGTTAAGAATGTTATTGATGACTTTGCTCCTTTGAAAGTCAGCAGGAAGACTGTCAGACAGAAATCAGCTTGGAGAAAATCTGCAGTTCAGAGTATTAAAAGACAATGCAGAAAAGCTGAGCGTATGTGGCGGAAGACGAAACTTGAAATTTACTATAGCATATATAAAGACAGCCTTTGTACTTTCAATGTGGAACTAGGCAAAGCTAGACATTCATTCTTCTCAAACCTTATAAACAGTAACTTAAACAACACTCGCACTCTTTTTTGCTACTGTTGAGAGACTGACAAACCCCCCAAATAGGATTGCCAGTGAAATGCTCTCCGACAACAAATGCAACGAGTTTGCTTTCTTCTTTTCTGAAAAGATCAATAATATCAGAAAGGCAATTAGCACACCCTCAAGTTATGCAGAGGTCAGACAGATCCGACTGCAATATCAAAAAGAAGATACTATGTCTGCTTGTGAAGAAATTGATAGCAAAATTTTGGAAGAAATAATACAGCACCTTAAATCATCAACCTGCTATCCTGACACACTTCCCACATATTTTTTCAAAAGGGTGATTAACTGTTTGGAAGCAGATCTCTTAGAAGTGGTGAATGCCTCACTTCTTTCTGGGACTTTTCCAAACTTCCTGAAAACTGCAGTAGTTAAACCCCTTCTGAAAAAAAGGAGCAATCTTGATAACACATATTGAGCAACTATAGACAAATATCAAACCTTCCTTTTATAGGCAAGATTATTGAAAAACTAGTTTTTAATTAGCTGAACAAATACTTAAACTCAAATAAATACCTGGACAATTTTCAATCTGGTTACCGACCGCATCACAGCACAGAGACAACACTCATTAAGATAATAAATTATATTCACTTAAATACTGATTCTGGCAAAATATCAGTTCTGGTACTACTAGATCTCAGTGCTACATTGACACTGTCGATTATAACATACTTCTAGAGAGACTGCAAAACTGGGTCAGGCTTTCTGGGATGGCACTCAAATGGTTTAGGTCATACTTAGAAGGGAGAGGTTATTATGAGAGTATAGGAGAGCATAAGTCTAAGTGGACGCCCATGACATGCGGAGTCCCACAAGGCACAATTCTTGCACCACTCTTGTTTAGCATGTATATGCTCCCACTAAGTCAAATAAAGAGAAAGAACCAAATTGCCTATCACAACTATGCAGATGATACCCAGATTTACCTAGCCCTATCTCCAAATGACTACAGCCCCATTGAATCCCTCTGCCAATGCATTGATGAAATAAACAGTAGGATGTGCCAAACCTTTCTTCAGTTAAACAAGGAAAAAAAAAAAAACTGAAGTCATGGCATTTGGAAAAAAAGATGAAGTTCTCAAGGTGAATGCAAACCTTGACTCTAGGGGTCTAACAACTAAAATCAAGTCAGGAATCTTGGTGTGAATCTGGAGACAGACCTTAGTTTCAGTAGTCATGTCAAAGCTATTTGTTTTTTTTGTTATTAATTCCTAACTCCGATACTTCATCTCAAAAACATTTCAATTTTGAATTGAGGTTGTTTGTTTCAGTTTTATAGGTTTGTCTTTGGTTGAGTAATCTAATTGGTCTGCCTTGATTAACAGCATTGTGGTGTGGATCCTTATGCTTAATGGTCTCCTCACCTGCCTTCCCAAGAAGACCATTAGACAGATGCAGCTCTTCCAGAACGCTGCTGCCAGGATTCTGTCTAGAACCAGAAAATCTGAGCATATTCCACCAGTCCTCAGGTCCTTACACTGGCTTCAAGTTATATTTAGGATTGATTTTAAAGTACTTTTACTCGTTTATAATCACTCAATGGCCTAGGACCTAAATATAGCAGATATGCTCACTGAATATAAAACTAACAGACCACTCAAATCATTAAGATCGAGTCAGTTAGAAATACCAAGGACTCACACAAAACAAGGGGAATGTGCTTTCAGTTATCATGCCACCCGCAGTTGGAATCAGCTTTCAGAAGTTAGATTCCAGAATGTGCTAAAACATTAGTCACATTTAAATGCTGACTCAAAACTCATCTGTTTAGCTGTTCATTTATTGAATGAGCACTGTGCGATTTCCGAACTGATTGCACTATATTATATCTATAATCGTTTTCTTAAATTCATTTTACACCTCTTAAATCAATTTTTTTTTTAAATAATTTTCAAAGTTTTTAAATTCCTTTGTTTTATTGTTGTGATTATTTTTTCTTTTTTTTATGTAAAGCACTTTGAATTACCCTTGTGTATGAAATGTGCTATACAAATAAAATTGCCTTGCCTTGCCTGGCTTTCGACGGTGTGTAAATGCAGTGTGTGCCTGCTTTGCCCTGTCAGCAGGGCGGACAGTGTTGCTATGCAAACTGATACTAGAATTCAAAGTCGGAGATTGAAGGTCAGTGGCCAACAGCACTGGATTCACAGCAGAATGATTTAAATCCTTCTAATGTCACGCAAGACGGAGTAGTTAATAGTAACCAGTGTGTTATATGCCCATTTTTTAATGCAATAACACAATAATAAAAAAACCTCTAGATATTTTTGTTGGTGGTAAAATCTACAACATTTAACATGTATATGGAATGCAGAGTTACTCAGTCTCTTTCTTGCATTTGCATCTACCAACGGTTCTAATTACTTCTAATTACACACTAATTTTGTATCTTGTTGTGGGCCTCATTCATAGCTCTTGTGAATGAGTAGATAGTGCACTGTGGATTGGTCTTTACATGGTGTGTGTGTGTGTGTGTGGTCTGTGTGTGTGTGTGTATCTGCTGCTGCCGTGATTGATGTTGCTTCTTTTAGCGACAGACGTGTTTTTTTTTTGTTGTTCGCTGTGCCATGGAGCTGCAGTACGAATTCTCTGTTTATTTGTGGTCAGAGAGCGTTAGTCAGGTGCCGCGGCCCTCAAACCATATTTCCATTGCTTCTCAGACTCAAAATATAAACGAAGATCAAAACACATCTTCACTCCTGAGGAAACATCTTATTGCTCAGCAGAGCAGACTCTTTCTCAGCTTTGTAGATTAAGGGACTCTCTTGTTATCCTCTTATAATCTTTATCTCAGATGTGTATACCTGAAGTTTAATACATCCAAGCGTAGGTTTAAGAATCTACAACCATTTAGACTTTTAGGATTGGTAAGATTTTTCTGTACTGGGATTTTAAGAAGGCGCTTCTGCTCCACCAAAGCGGCATTTATTGTTGAACTCATTATTGACAATTCAAACCAAAAAAAGGCTGTTTTCTATGTGAAAATATATTTTAAAATGTCATTTATTCCTGGGATCAAAGCTGTATTTTCAGCATCATAGCTAGTATGCGTGTCACGTTGATATTCAGGACCTCATTCTAAATGCGATTTGCCGATCAACACAACATTTCTACAAAACATTTATCAAAGTTGAAACCAGTTGTGCTGATTAATATTTTTGGGGAAACTGTGATGCATTATTTTTTGTTCCAAGATTCTTTGATTGAAACGAAAGTTCAAAAGAACAGCATTTATTGAAAAAAGAAACCTTTTGTAACATTTTAAATGTATTTACTGTCACTTTTGATAATTTTAATGCATTTGCTGAATAAAAGTATTTCTCTCTTTTAAAAAAAATATCTTACTGACCCCAAACATTTGAACAGGAGTATAGAACTATAAAATTAATGTGAATTTGATGCTACATATTTGCATTCATATTGAGAAGACTGACTTTGGATTGCACAACTCTCGTCTTGGCAAATCTGAGCACTGATCGAGACATTGCAGAGATCTCTTCTGAAAAGGAGACACATGTGCGATTACTGCATCAGGACAAACATCTGAGAACCAGATGACCAGGAAAAATCTCAATGCCGTCAAGGAGATATTAAACAGATCTTATGTGATTTTTGGGGATACATAGATGACAAAAACCCAACATTAAAAAGGATATTTCACCCAAAAATAAAAGCCCAAGACTTTCTGCTGAATATAAAAATAGATATTGTAATTGCAATTAAGAAAAAATGATTTTTGCACATAAAAAAATCTCAGATGACTAGGTTACTAGAGTAATTTGCATGCAGTTGTGATCAGGCTCAGATCTGCAGCCGTGCTCACGGTGAATGATGGCAGCGGGTGTTTTGCTTGTGGAGTCATTCGGTCACAGTCTCTCTCTGTGTTTTTCTCTGCACAGTGAGTGAAGAATGATGTGCTTTGCTCTGATGTAGGAAAATAAACCTTTCTAATGTGACATGCCGCTCTGGCCCGAGGAAGAGAAAGGCCAAACAGAAATCAACAGGGCCTCCGCGTCGCCCCCCTCAGTCAACTCCCCGAGGGGCTATATGGTTTACACCACTGGGCAAAAGGGCCCGGGACTCCGGGGAAGAATCAGACCACATGCTTGCTGAAATGGAACGGAGAGGGAAATATTTATATTCTCAAAGAAACAAAGCAGTGAGCCGGACTCTCTCTGAAAACAGTGTTTGTGGCCAAACCTTTCAGCACATTTAATTTCCTATCATGATACTCACTCAAAAAACAGACTTGATTTGGTGTGAAGACATCGCATCAGACGTATTGTATTAACAGAACGTTCTGGGGTTCAATACATTGGCACAGAAAACAATTTTGATTTCGAAACAAAAATAGTATAATGCAAAACAATAGTACAATTTACAATAATGCACTAATGGTTGTGTATGGGATAAAACATTGCACACTGCAAAAAATGTCATTCACAAGTGTTCAAAAAACGTCTTTTTTATTAAGAAATTAAAACTTATTCAGCAAGGATGCATTAAATTGATCTAAAGCGACAGTTAAGTCATTTATAATGTTACAAAAGGTTTCTGTTTCGAATTCTATTCAAAAATAGGAAGCAGCACAACTTTTGTCAACACTGATAATAATCAGAAATGTAATGATGCTGAAAATTCTGATTTTTGATCACAGGAATATATTACATTTTACAACATATTCACATATAAAACATTATTGTTTTGACTATTTCTGATCAAATAAATGCAGCCTTGGTGCACAAGAAGAGATTTCTTTCAAAATCTTATGTACCACACAATTTCAAAATTGTAATTCATTAAATAGTGGGAAAAAAATCTCAAAAAAGGGCTGTCTGCTGGCTGACAACAAGTGTTTTTCTGAAAGAGCAAGGAAAACTTGAAAGTCCACTTGATGATTTTAAGAGCTTTCAAACTGGTAAAACACCCACCATTATATAATGAAATCACAGTCAATTATATGCTGACTGCCAATAATAATCACAACTACTATTATTTTCCAGTGTATATCAAAATTTACAGCATCTAAAAACTAACAATCTAAACCCTGACCACTTGGAAATATCCACCCATTTACACTGTTAACATAACCAGAAATAGAAAAATAGTCCTCTTCAAAAGGACAATTTAGACAGCTTTACATCTCACACAACACCTTTTTTACAAGCTGCACCCTTCAGAAGGTCTAGTCCCATAGACGTCCATTGTAAGTGCATTAATGTAAGCACAGCTGAAATTACTGCACTATAGTGCTTACATTGTTCTGAACCATTGAGCTTTACATTCCTTTAGTATCCATTCGGCTCGTCTCATTTTGCATGGCTGGTTTTGTTTATGCTAGTAAAAGAGTCACATTTGAACTGTTGGTGTGATGTTGTTGATTGCGACACCTTTTTCTCACACCCCATAAGTCGAAATGGCGGCGTAAGATGATTCACACCCTGCATTTTTACTGATTTATATCCTCCATTAATAAAAGACAAAAAATAGATTTGCAGAAAACAGCCAAGAATGAAACCCGTGACTTTTTTCTTTCATTGAACATAAAAGGCGATATCTCAGATTTGTCCAAGCCAGTTCCATGGTGATTGAAGGGTTTTTTACTGCAAAGTTCAAAAAAACAGTTAGTTACTTTGATGACGGTTGAGGTTTTTTTAGGGCCCTCTCTCTCTCTATCTCCACACACACAAACAAACCACCACACACACACACCACTTCCCCTGTGGTCACATCTGCAAGAGTTTGTTTTATAAAGGCTGCCCTCTCTGTCTGTCATTACCATCTCACCCCAGGTTAATGGCGCTCTTTTAAAATTAACGACCCCTAAAGATATACAAGCTCTCCAGGTTAAAGGCGTGATATATGATTTTTCTCTGGTAATTACCTTTAGCCGAGCAGCTTCCACCGTTCCCCTTGCATGACGAGAATAATGTGGGATTGTGTTTTTGTAGTCTAGTGTTTCTCACGAAAGCTCCTTCAGAAAGACAAAATGGTCGCGCGCGCTTTGTGCGGCGGAGAAAATGAATTAGGCTATTTCCACAATTCTTTTGAACATAAGAGGTCCAATTATTCTGTCTCTCGTGGCATTGATTCACAATACTGTCACATTTAGCTGCGGTGTGATATTTAACGGTGTGTCAAGAGCAGCGCTCGCCTTCAAAGGGCTCTGCTAAAACGCTGATCACAGCTTCGGCGGCGCCATCGACGAATTTAACTGATTAACAATACTGAGGTCTCGAGGTCAGCCCCGGAAAAGACATCTTAGTGAGGTTCGATACCGTTTCACATAAGAGAAAGTCTCCACAAACTCTCTTTTCAAACTGCGGCTGACAGCTACTCTCTCCTCAGACGAGGGCAGGCCTGCAGGAGGGGATTGGAAAAACGTGCAACTAGCACTTTGCGCCGCTGCCGCCTATCTGATGCGCAGCCGGATTGATCTCCTATAATGCTTCGTCTTGATGAGACAATGAAAAATGCCCCCCGCCACCGGTGTGTCAATATGAGCGCGGGAGATGCGGCGGCTTTTTATTTAACCCATTTTTTCCGTTAGATGATGGCTCTTGTTACATTTTCACTGCCTGCCTGTCAGCCTGACAACGCAATATTCGGCTTCTCCCGCGCTTCCTGGTCGGTTTCATTCATTTCAAAACACCATTTCACACACGACTGACTTTAACAAGGCATTATACACTGTAGAGGGTGAGTCGAGGAGATAGTGTGATCTGTGACAGATACAACATTTTTTACTGTGAAAATATAGAATATTGTAAATAGCAGACTCCATAAACGTGGCAGAGCTTTGTGTCTTTTGTTGGGTGTTTGGATGCTCCGCTTCCTCTGTGTGGCATGAAATAATATCAGTTATTGGCTGGTTTTTATGGTTTCTTTTGTGTTTTGCTTCTTTGAAACGAGCACTTTGCTGTTTGACGACTTGCACGAAAGCGCAAGACTTGATCTTCTCCGATGAGTTTGCAAACAGATATTTCAGTCGCGGATCATAGGATGAAAAATCTAATTTTCGTTTGATCTCTTGAAATAAAAGCATGTAAGTTTCAGAACTCGAAACTTCCTACCAAGCTATGGGGGAGCCATCTAACTAACTCCGAATTCCACAGCTTCAAAATCTGATGACAGATAAATACATCTATACACGTCTGACCACATTTGGTGATCAGAAACTTGGCCTATCTAGTCATGCTGAGGTAACAAGAAGGAAGCAGGATCCAGCGGCACATGAAGATTCTACTAAAGATTTTTTTTTTAACTAAAGGGTTAGAAACAAGCAGCTGACATTTATCTTTAAAGGGGTCATGTGATGCGATTTAAATTTTTCCTTTCTCTTTGGAGTGTTACAAGCTCTTGGTGCATAAAGAAGATATGTAAAGCTGCAAAGACTAAAGTCTCAAAACCAAAGAGATATTCGTTATAAAAGTTAAGACTGGTCCACGCACTCCTAAAACGCCTCGTTCTAACACGCCCACACATGTCTACATCACTATGTGGGAAGTTTTGCATAACGCCGCCCAAATGTTCACAGAAAGAAAGAAGGCGTAACTTTTATTCTCACTGTAGTATTGTTGCCGCTGTCGCCATTTTGTGGAGATGCTGTGTGTTTCATTGTGAAAGCGAAACTACTTTGTTTGGCTTCCAAAAGAGGACGATATCTGCTTCGTAATGCCTAGAGCTGATCCGCGCTGGTCGCTGAGAAAATACACCAAACTTCGCGCTGTGGATCGCCGGATTGGTTTTCACCGTGGACGAAGCGGAGTCCAGCCGGGTCGTCACATGAGGTTGCCGCAAGCCCTCCTTAGTCGAATCCGCGGAGCGCTGCTCCATCAAGCCGCGAATGTGTGTTTCGTTGTGAAAGAGAAACTACTTTGTTGGCCTTCCAAAAGAGGACATAATGTTTCTATAAAGTGGGGCAATTCCAACTTTGCAAAGATAGTCTGGCACTTCTGACTCACAGCCTGTAAGGACGTTTTTTATATTTAAAGATGCCAATGCTTGATGATTCAAAACGCGCATTTGAGCGTTGTGAGTACGCTTGGTGTTTGTCATTGTCTCAGATCCAAATGCAGACATGGTTTATGTTTTACGCGGGCAATGACGCAACGCAGCACGTTAAAAAACACAGTATATAAGTCTATATTCGTAATTATGTCCCACGCATGCAAAAATGCCTGTTTATAATGGAGGGGGGTTTTATTTGGTTTGTCGTCTATCGTGGGCCGGACAAGGATCATCAACAGTATGGTAAGGGCGTAACATTTCAGTCACACACTTGAGATATTCGGCCAATCACAACACACTGGAAAGCTGACCAATCAGAGCACACCTCGCTATTCACAATGATGAGCTTTGTAAAAATCGACGCCTTTCAGAAGGCGGGGCATAGAGGAGAAACAATAATGCGCAGTATGTGGAAATAATGTTTTTTTTTAACCTTAAATCGCATAAACAAATTTCATTACACCAATTACACAAAATGATGTTCTTTTTAGCAAATCATATGACCCCTTTAAAAGGTACCCTGATCATTTCAGGCCTGCCCCAGGAAAGTTATTTTTTATACTGTGTGATGTATTTCCTTGAAAACTGGTGGGATTGGTAGTATTTTCATGTAATCTATATTTTATACCGTATCTTTAAAGGCAAAATACTTTGAAATACTGAAGATTGGTGTTTTAAGCATCACTCTCACCAAAGTCCCTGTTGAGGAAAGTTGTAAATCTGCAATAAAATTTGAATTGTCCCATAAATTTGTTTCTTATGTTCAATTACCTGTAAGTGTATATTTCAAATGAGTTCAGCCTATGTGCATGTAAAGTCCCAAGCCTCAGCACTTTCTCTTTGGGAACCAGAGAGTCACACACCAACTTTAACAATTGTCAATTGGTTCTATTATTTAAAATGCAGGGACTTTTTCTCTTGTATTTGTGCAGTGCATTTTCTCCAATTCATTCTGATATGAGTAAACCATCTTGGTATAGCCATCTGTGCTGTTACTATTTTCATACTAACATAGATTTGAACAAAGCTTAATTATTAAATTATCTATTTTCTAAATGCATTTTATAAAGTTTATTGTGAACAGTTGATCCTTGCAAAGGTTTGCAAAGGAAATCTTTAACTTCGTCTTTAATCTCAACATCAAATCAACAGCTGATGCATAGAACCAAGTCTGTATTTAATATTTAATATCTTCTGTTTCCCTTTTTTAGTATTTTTGATTTGAGTTTTTGTCATTTTTCTTAGTGTTTTTTTTATGTCTATACTCTATAGAGTATTTATACATTTTTATTTATTACTTTTAGTTTATTTAACTTTTGTTATTGTACTACAACTTTTGCAACTTTAGAGTCTGGCCTGATAGAAGATCTTTTGACTTGAACCAGTAGGTATTGAGCACAACTGAGTTTTGCGCTCATACCATGCTACACACAAAATGCTTCTGATAGTAACTGTCTTCCATTTAGTTGTGCACTATATTAAACGCTCTGACTCTGTTTTTAATTTGAATATTGATGTTGTGTCCAATGTATAGGAATGCAGCTCATTGGTCATAACATGGTGCCTGAAACGGCTCCAGTGGGAGACTGCAGGGATTTATTTCTCTATTTCTCTCTCTCTCTTTCACTCAATTTCTTGTTCTCTTTCGTCTGCATCGCTGCTTTGGGTGAAACACGGCGTGGCTGACATATCAGTGCTGTTTATTAAGAGACGAGTCTATCAGGTCTCATAAGCGGCTGCTCACGGGCGGCCCGTATTCTGTTGTTTCCAAAGAGTGTCATCAATCTTACACCGGCTGTCCTGATGCATGATGGGAGATCACAGATACCTCTCCCTCTCCATATGGGACTCGACGAGAGAGGCAGGTATGATGGCGCTGCATGCTTCACTGAACATAGAGAGAGAGAGGACGACGAGAGAGAGTCTTGGCCAATAAACATGGACACGGGTACAAAGGGCAAAGGTTTAAGCACTTCAGTCTTAGAGCCAGTCTTTAAATCATTTTAATTTGCTAGCCAGTTTCAACAAATTTTTTTTAATATTGGACAGGCATATTAAGGTGCCTTGCTTGCATTTAAGAGTCGGTGAAAGCTTTGATTTGTATGCTTTATAAAAAAAAAAAAAATCTTTAGGAAAGCAATTCTCGGGGACAGAAAAAAAGAAAATCCCCGGAATTCATGCTGTGTAACACAGACGTGTAAAAAAAACCGATCGAGAGAGTGTGAAAAGACAAAGCATAAAGATAAATATAGAGAAACTGTCATACAACATTGGACTTTTGTGTGGGATTAAAAGTCCATGTTTTCTATGACGGTTCTTTATTTCATAAATATAAAACTTTTTAAAACCCTACATGTGCCATCCCAAATGATTTAGTAATTCTGTATTGAATATTGAAAAGTTAGTTCAACCAAAAATTAAATTTCTGTCATATTTACACACTTACATGTTGTCATGTTGTGACTTGTTATTTCTGGCAAATAAAAATAAGACAGTTTTAGAAGGTTGGTACCAAACAGTTTTGGTTACCATGTCATGATCAAAAAAACATTTCTGAAAATATATTATTTTATGTTCCATACAATGCATAAATAAATTACTCCCTCGGTAAAGAGTGTCACTTGATTAATCGGGATGAATCAATGTTTTTGAACAAATTGATTGAATGAATGATTCAACGACTCACTCATAAACCTACTTCAAATTTTCCTAATGAATCAATGATTTTGAACAAATTGGTTTCATGAATGATTCATATGAGGGCAGCTTGTATTGTTCATGAATGAATCAGTCTTTCTAAACAAATCAGCCAAGTTGTGTCTTTTCTGAATCAAGTTTTTTGAGTCAATCACAGCCATATTGTGAATATAATAATACCTGTGATAGGACTGTGCATCATAAATCAACTTAAACATGATTGCTTATACCTTACAATTTAATTACAAACATTTAAAAGTGTTTTGCTTTGCCGGGATATGATTTGGGAGAGAAATAGAGACAGCAAAGCTGATAAACCCATCCTGTTGAGGGAAGAATATGACGGATATGAGAGAGGGACAGACAACGCTTTTGGAGCGTCATAAGGCTCATGCAAATCTGGCTGCCTTGGTCGGTCTGGGGAAATTGAGCTTCATTAAGTGAGTCAGAGCAGATTTATGTAGTGATCTGAGCCACAGTCGTTTGCGTGGACACTGTACAGCGCACGGCAAGATCATGATGAATCTACTGCACTTCTCTCTGGCTGGACGCCCGCATGCTGCACTGCCATCTACACACTCGGGAGAGAGAGACGGGTTTAATTCTCTACAGTCCTTGCAAATGTTTTGGAAATTCACTGTAGCTTTTGTCATCCCAAGCACAGCTGAACTGAAATGACAGGGGGAGAGACAGAAAAAGAGAGAGAGTCTATCATTTGTTTGCATCTGAATTGTTTAACAGTGTGTTCAAGATTCATGATGATACATAATCAACATTAACATGCCAATAAACACCTCAGCAAAGGCTTCTCACGTATACACACACAAGTAGTGAAATGTTTGAACTGTGTATCGCAGTCTGTAAATCGCTGCTTGATTTACATCTTTATCGTAACATCACATTCGGAGACAATTTCTGCTCGGTCTCGGGGGAAATAAACAGGGATGAAATAACGGCCTTCCACGTCTGATTCAGATCCAATCGGCCTATTACCAGCAGGGACAAACCTGCTAGCTCTGGACCAAAGCAAAAGCCAGAGAAGATTTGAATCAATATTTCCCATTAGCGTGGCTGATGCTTAGACCAACAACAGAGTGTGCTCACGGCCGAGCTGCTTTGTGTGTTCAGGTGTCCGGGATAATTGAATCTGTCTGTGCTGTTCTGATTAAACTGCAGGAAAAAACACAATCGGATGAAGGTTATGAAAGACAAAAATCACACACGTTTGAAGCTGAGAGAGACTGTTGGATGCTAACTGTGTGCTCTTCTTCTTCACTCGGAGATGACTAATCAATTTTAATGTATCGTGTGTTTGTAAATGATGAAGCAAAAACATAGACCTGGAGGCAATCAATTAGCCAATGCATTAGGAAACTCTCTGGTAACCATAGATAACTACCAGGAAACACCCTACTACTTCAGCAATGCCT
Organism: Sinocyclocheilus anophthalmus; assembly: GCA_018155175.1. NCBI lineage: Eukaryota > Metazoa > Chordata > Actinopteri > Cypriniformes > Cyprinidae > Sinocyclocheilus > Sinocyclocheilus anophthalmus. The sequence goes on from JADLZN010004189.1 coordinate 107,682, forward strand.
TAGCAACCAGACACACACTCACCACAAGGATGAACTACGACATGCAAAGTCTTCACGAACACCAACAACCCCCCCCCCCCCCCCCCCCCCAAGCAAACACATACCAGCGAACACATAGCCTAGCGTTGTGGTGTAGTTGGGCAGCAAACACAACAAGCAACTGAATCCGTAGTTGCTGCTTTATTACTTTGGTAGTAACCTCCAACCACAGACCTAGAAACAGCCCTAGCAGACACCCACAAACAATACAGCAACCATCTAGACAAAAAGTCCTAAACACCACCCAAAAAATCATGACAACAACCACTCAGAACACCCTAACAACTATCTACAATAGTAACCTTCCAAAACACCATTGCAAATACTTAGCAACACCTTAACAACTAGCAAAACCTTAGAAATTACTCACAACAATAACCAATATAGAGTAATCACCTAGCAACCATCCACAACAACACAGCAACCATGTAGCGAAAGTCCTAACAACCACCCAAAACAATTTAGCAACCACCTAGTAACACCCTAGCAACACTCACAACAAAACCCCAACCATCTAGCAAAGCCCTAGACACCACTAAAAACAACCTGGCAACCACACAGAACACCTTAGCTACGATAATTATATTACAGAACACCTTAGCGACCACTTAGCAACACACTCAGCAACAGCAACAACACAAAAGCAACCCCCTAGCAACACTTAGAAATCACAACAAAGCACAAACATCAAAACTACCAAAACATCCACTAGCAACCACTAGCTAAACACCTAGCAACACCCACACAAAACCCAAACCATATAGCAAAGACACTAGCACCACTAATAAACAACAAAGGCCTGGCACACAAAGAACCCTTAGCGACGATTAATATATACAGAAAAAACCTTAGCGCCAGGCCAACAACACCATAAGCAACCACCTAGCACCACCCTTAGACATCACAACAAAGCAAACATCAATACCAAGCACTCCACCCTAGCCACACTAGTAGTAAACCATAGAATGACTATCACAAAACACAGAGGTAACCCAACCAGGAACAACAGCCTAGCAACCACCCACAACAAGACAGCAACCATCTAGTAAAGCTCTAGACACCAGACAACAGTGACAATTCTGTCTGAAAATGACTTTCTTCTGCAGAACACCCTGTAAACGGTGTTATTTCAAAGAATGTGGGGTCGAAACAACCATACTGACATTTAGGGGGAAAATTTTTTTTCAACTAGCATTTCACAAAACAAGTCCATCAAATGTCCTAAGGGTGTGTAAATGATGACAGAATTTTCATTTCATTGATGTACTGTTTAATTTGCAGTACATTTTTACAGACATGTAAAGAGTTTTCCATGTGTCTATTGTGACGGCTGTGTGTGTGTGTGTAGTTCTCCCAGGTGTTGTGTAGTGAAATGGAGAGCAAGATAGGGATCAGGCAGGAAATGGCCACTGCGACGTTGACCTCTACTTTACCTTCCCTCGATCTGTCATACTGTCCTTCGCCTGACTTTTCACCCCTGCACTCTTGAGTTAGAGGAAATAGAAGTGCACTTCTGCTGCTTATTTTGGCCCTGTGAACACACACACACACAGAGAGAGAGAGAGTGTGTGTGTGAGAGAGAGAGAGAGAGAGAGTAAGTTTATTCTCTTGAATTCACTTCAGCCCAAACTGTGTTAACTTTATGCACTATGCAATTTCTCAAGAAAAGAATCCATGTGATTTCCATTAATAAACGCTGGTGGAAATATTCAAATCAAGAGAAATGGAGGCCTCAGGGTTACTGAAGCATAGTTTTTCTTGCAAAATGCTCAGATTTGTCTTCTGTTCAAGTTACAGGTTCAAACCAGAAGTTTAACATCGTTTTCTTTGCTCACTAAAACTTTCAAGTGACCAAAATAACTTTTTATCACTTTGTACATCAGTTATCATTCATAAAGCAGCAAATTAAAATACACCATCAAGAGGTGTACAGAAAAAAAATTATGAAAGAAAAACAGAATTAGGTCTTTTGTCAATGTGTTTCCTGTTGTTTCCCCCTTTATCCTGTGAGAGGAACCGGAACTAACAGGAAGAATATTCCGTCTATAAAAGTCTGCATCTTGAGGAATAGTTCGCCCGGACATAAAATTCGTTATGATTTATTAACTCTCATATCATTCCCATATGCAGCTCTTTCCATATTAAACTGCAGGGGGGAAAAAACATGATCAGATGAAGGTTATGAACACATAGCACAAAACAACCACCTAGCAACCACCCACAAT
>JADLZN010004190.1:0-157975 GCA_018155175.1 Sinocyclocheilus anophthalmus
GAATTGAATACAGCAAAAACTACTGGGCATGCGCACATCAATATAGCGGAATTTTTCTCACACTGTAAAGCAATAATTACTATTTTTTCATTATTGTAAGAGGTAGGTTTAGGGTTGGGGTATGTGTAGACTTTAATAAAACACAATCTAACAGGTAGAAAATGTCATTTATTGTTAGCTTCCGGCTTTTACTTTGCTGTATCCCTTCTAGCCACATGAGGGATCGTCCCGGATGAGATCGTCAGGTGAAAGGACATCATGTGGATCATTTTATTTATGGATAATTTTCGTCAATATTTGCTAATTTAGATTGGGCGGCCTTCACAAAGGGGCATTTAATAAACTAAATAATAAAAATACAATAATAATATAATACAATACTAATCGATCTATCTATCTATCTATCTATCTATCTAGCTGCATATCTATCAGCATATTCAATTAAAAATGACCCTGATTGCTTAATTACTGTAATTATGCGATATATATATATATCTATATGTATATATATATATAGATATATATATCTATATATATAGCAGATTAAGCAACCTGTCAACTATATATGATTGTGTGTGTGTGTGTGTGTGTTTGTGTGTATATATATATATATATATCCACACACACACACACACACACATCAATCTGTTCCCACGTTTGCTTAATATCGCTATATCATTTAAAATCAATAATACATTCAATATTAAATTTAGAATTATATCACATCTAATATCTAAATTCAAATCAATTAAAAATATATGTATTCAATAACTTATATCTTATATGCATATATGCCTGCTTAAAAATGGGTAAAAATATAAATTTGTAGACACATACATGCATATATTTATATTATATATAAATATATAATATATTAAATTTGACTGGTGAATTATGTATTAGCTTTGAAGTACATATTTTGATATATATATATATTATATATAGAAAGAGATAGCAATAACAAATATAAAGACATTGACTTCAACATAACTCATCAATTTCGTTTTTAATAACCATTAAAATATGATAAGTTATTAAACATAACTGTGTATATGCATTAAAAAATTAGATAACTTTAAAAATGAGATAACTTTAAAAATTATATTATTTTTAAAATCTCTGAGGCTGTTGCTTGATATTGTTATCCTATAACAGACAGCAGAAAATGAGATGGGGAGACTCCTAGAAACATCCCTGCAGCCTCATGCATCTAATCACAGCCAATCTCTGAAGTGCATAATTCCAAGATGACAGGAAAATGACTTTGCCCATCGGTGATTGTGTCATTCAACCAAGTCCCTTCCGCTAGGGAGTGACACAGGACAAGGTCACCTCATTAGCATGCCGTGAGTAAAAGCTAGTCTGCTATGACTTCAGGATTTAGTTTTCCCACTTGCCGGCTTGTCATTCTCTGACATTTCTGTGGCAGGTGAGCACAACAAAAGGCTCTTTAAAACTGATATGATAAGATAGCCGGGTCCGCTGACGTGACAACAGATTTCTGTGGGGGGTAGCACTGTCTCCATTGTTGCTTCTGTCCACACTTTGTCCTGGAGAAAGGAATAAAAAAAGGAAAAAAAATTACTTTATAATTCCTGCTGTTTATTACAGGGCTGTGGGATTTTACGCACCTTTAAGAATGCAGAAGGACCATCTGGCATGCAGATTTTTGATTTGTGACATCTTGGGATTAGAACAGCAAAGGGCCCCGTGAAACTCAGCGATCAAATAAAAAATAAATTATACTAATTTATTTAAAAACCTTGTGTGTATTGGATTTTATAATGACTTTTCACATTGAAACACTTTAATTTGCAAAAATTGAAGGCACTTGGTCCTTTAGATGAACAATCCTTTAGGTCGTTTTCAAGTTTGTTCAAGTTATAATAATGTCATTAGCCTTACCCTCAAATAATCATATGATCATTTCACCGCAAGTCCTCTATCAAGGTTTTTTTGTTTCCCCATGGTTACAGATTGATTACTTTCTAAAGGGTTTTTTAAATTTCTAAACTGAACATCCGATTGTAACAAGCACCTATTCTGAGCTTTTTTGCTACTGCGCCTTTGTTTAGCGCTGCTCATTCATGATTCAATTACTTCTTTGTTTATGAAATAACAAATTAATCATGTTCATGAAGCTGCAGGTATACTTTTACTTAACACTAGATGTATTTTTAGTTTTTTTTATGAATATAATTATGCGCTATAATTGGTACATCTACAATAGCATAAAATGGTAGACACAGTGATATCTGACGTGAAAGGTATTAATTTCTAAAATTTAAAATTACTTTAAGGAAAATCATTTTACCATGTTACCTCCCATGCTGAATGACTGATGAATATGTATTTAGAGACTTTGTTAACCAAACAGTTTTCTGCTGACTTTGACTTTATGGACAAAGAAAACCCTTAGACATTTCTTAAAGGGGTCATCTGTTTGCTAACAGAACATTATTTTGTGTATTTGGTGTAATGAAATGTGTTTATGCGGTTTAAGGTTAAAAAACACATTATTTTCCACATACTGTACATTATTGTTTCTCCTCTATGCCCCGCCTTTCTGAAACGCGTCGATTTTTACAAAGCTCATCGGTCTGAAAAGTGAGGTGTTCTCTGATTGGCCAGCTATCCAGGGCGTTGTGATTGGCAGAATACCTCAAACGTGTGATGGAAATGTTACACCCCTACCATACTGTGATTAACCAAGGGCTGTTGTCAGGCCGTGCGACGAGACATAAACATTAAAACCCATTATTAGGCATTTGTTGCATCCAGTGGGGACATAATTACTGATTATAATGACTTATACTGTCTTTTTACACGTTGCATCGCGCCGCGTAAACATAAAACCATGTCTGCATTTGTGATCGGAGAAATGACAAACAACAAGCACTACTCTACACTGCTCAAAACTCGTGTTTGAATCATCAGTGGCAAATTTTTTTATATAAAAAACGTACTTACAGTCTGTGAGTCCAAACAGCCGGCATTGTAGTCTACTCTAACAGAATCAGGAAACAGTCCTCCATAAAATTTCTGCACACATATGAATTTTTGGGTTGAAGTGTTCTGGAACAGTGTCGTAAATACAACTTAACCACTGATTTCTAGTCGTGTCCTCTTTTGGAAGGCCAAACAAAGTAGTTTCGCTTTCACAACGAAACACACCGTCACACCGCGGTCTTGAGTGGAGTGCGGCCCTGCGGGCTAGAGTTGAGCGGACGGCTGGGGATTCGCCGAAGGAGCGCCGGTGGTCTTGCTGCCAACCACATGTGATGACTCCGGGCTGGACTCTGCTTCGTCCACAGTGAAAGCCGATCTGGCGATCCACAGCGTGAAGTTGATGTATTTACTACAGTGAGAATAAAAGTTACGCCTTCTTTCTTTGCTTGAACATTTGGGCGGCGTTATGCAAATCTTCCCACATCGTGACGTAGACATGTGGGGGCGTGTTAGAACGAGCCATTTTAGGTAGGCGTGGTTGACTCTCTTAACTTTTATAAAGAATATCTTTATTTTTTTTGAGACTTTAGTCTTTGCAACTTTTTAGATCTTCTTTATGCACCAAGAGCTCTTCAAAGAGAAAGGAAAAATTGAAATCGCATCATATGACCCCTTTAAAAGATCTTTATGTTCCAAAGAAGAAAGCAGGGTTGAAACGACATGGTGATGAGTAAATGATTACAGAAATTTTGATTTTAGGTGAACTATCATATTAATAAAGCACTCCAAGTTGTAGGTGCTGCCACCTACTGGACTGGAGTGTGATGTGCTGGACAGTCAGGAGATCATTGGCATCCACTTTGACTTAAATGTTGAAATTGCTTAAATATGAGCTAATTTTTCACCAAAAATCAAAGCACTTGGAAAATGATTAGTGAGCCATTAGGACTTTCATTTATGCTAAGGTGAACTAACACTAATGCTTAAAATAAAGGTTCATCAATGATTTTTTTGCAGCACCTTACTGTCCTTATGAAATCAAATTTGAAATCAAATAAAAAAAAAATTATTGTTAGGCTTAATGCACTGCAGATTCTTATAAGATCAGATCATATTTTCTGACCAATCAAATGCTCTTTAGGTTCGGAAGCATCTGCCTCTTACACTATAAAAGACACTAAAGCTGCGGTTGAAATCAGTCACTTGTCGCAGAGTGGATCATATACACTAGTCAGCGAGGACCACAAAACGCATCTAATCTATTTGAATTCTACACTGAATGCAGTATTTTATTAAAGTGCAATGGAGGTGATCAAACATCACAAATGGTTTGACATCCTTGGCATTATAATCAGTGGAGAGAAGACCGGTGCCATGCACTAGCATATATTACACACTTTTCAAATGGTTCAAACTGTTCCCCCCCCCCTAGTACAAACAGCTCTATATTAAATCGTAAAGGGGAATCTATTGGACTCTATTTTTTTCTTTTTATAAAACTCTGGCTGTCATAAGCTGTCAGATGCTGCTTTGCCAGGCTGTGGCATAAAAAACAAAAAAAACAAAACAAAAATCACGCTATTGCTATTTTTAAAAAAAGGTAATGAACCACTCAATATGTCCTGCCCTATTTTCCTGTTTCAGTAGAAGTTACATCAACACATTGAATAATGCATTCCAAGGCACTTCAGTCGGACTTTAAGGCTACAACTCACTGACTTGAAACAATTTGTTTTTGAGGTTGTCACACCTACCAAGTGTTTCTGGAATATCACCCTCGACTGTGTTGTCTTTTGCATTTGCTGATTAAAGGATTAGTTCACATCCAGAATAAACATTTCCTTATAGTTTACTCATCCCCATGTCATCCAATATCTTCATGTCTTTCTTTCTTCAGTCACAAAGAAGTGTTTCTCCATATAATGGACAATGGTGGCCAATGGGCTGAAGGTCAATTGCAGTTTCAATGCAGCTTCAAAGGGCTCTACATGATCACAGCCGAGGAATAATAGTTTTATCTAGCGAAATGATTGGCCATTTATATACCTTTTAACCACAAACACTCGTCTTGTGCTAGCTTCACGCATTACGTAGTTACGTTGGAAAGGTCACGCATGATGTATAGGCGGAAGTACCAACCCAGTGTTTACAAAAAATGGTAAAACAACGATGTCTGACAATTTTGAATTTGGAGGAGAAAATTAGTTTTTTGCCCTACCCTACCTTTTTGAACCAGAGTACACAGATGAAGAGCTAACTGTGCATGACCTTTCCAACGTGATTACATAATGCATGAATTTGCGGACACTCATTGCAGAGCTAGTGCAAGACGTGCATGTGTGGTTAAAAAAAATATATAGCTTTTTATTTTTTTAGAAAATGACATATCGTTTCACTAGATAAGACCCCTATTCCTCGGCTGGGATCATGTAGAACCCTTTGAAGCTGCATTGAAACAATTTGGACCTTCAGCCCACTGGCCACCATTTAAATCCCTTATATGGAGAAAAAACTTCGAATGTTTTTTTTTTTTAACCTTAATTTCTTTGCAACTGAATAAAGAAAGACATTACTTCTTGTATTACTGTGGGTGAGGAATCATCAGGATTTTTTTAATTTATATTTTTCTTCCTGGAAGTGAACTAAACCTTCAAAGGGGTGGTTGATTGCGATTTCACTTTTTTAACATTAGTTAGTCTGTAATGTTGCTGTTTGAGCATAAACAATATCTACAGCCGTACAAGAACTGAAGTTCATGCAAATGGAATATCGCTTTTAAATTCAGCTTTTACGTCTACAAAAAAAACGCTGGTTAGGGACTACAATGATTACTTTTTCCCGAGTGCTGACCTCACAAAATGATCAGGCGTTTCTCAGAGAAGGGACAGAGCGATGTGGAATAAAGATAAATTATGTGAAAATAATGAGTTTTTTTTTTTTTAAACGAAGCATTAACACAATCAAGCCTAGAACAAAACCAGTGAACCGCCCCTTTACTAACCAACTTTTTGACTTGATTCTATATCTCATAATTTGACTTTGTTTCTCAGAAAATATTACTTTAAATCTTAAAACTGACTTAATTAATGTAATTTAATTTCTTGTAATTGTGACTTTATATATCACAGTTTTAACTTCATTGCTTGAAAATGTGATTTTATTTCTGAAGCTGTGGCTTTAAATCTAACAATGACACATTTTTACTCATAAAAGTGGTTTTATTTGTTGTATTTGTGACTTTAAATCTCACAATCACAACTCCATTACTAAAAAAAACATTATTTTATTTCTTGTAATTGTGACTTTAATCTTACAATAGTAACTTCAACACTCAAAAATGCAATTTTATTCCTTGTAATCATGACTTTAAATCTCACAATCACAACTTCATTACTCATAAATGCAGTTTTATTTCTTGTAATTGTGACTTTAAATCTCACAATTGCAACTTTTTATGTCTTTTAAATGTGACTAAATCTCACAATTGCAACATTTTATTTTTTGTAATTGTGACTTTAAATCTCACAATCACAACTTCATTACTCAAAAATGTGATTTCATTTCCTGTAATTATGTCTTTTTATCTAACAAATGTGATTTTATTTCTTGTAAGGATATTTAATAAGTCAATATACCTAAAGCAAATTGCTTCTTACTCAGTAGTGAAGTGTTCCCCGTATTCCTGATCTGTCAGTAGCTCTGAATCAATTTTTCTCTTTCCTTCTGATCTTAGAAAAGCACAGAGAAACATACTGAAATTATGCAGGACTGAGACTAAATATATCCTCAGATGTTAGAACTCATCTTGTAGACACTTCGTTTCGCACATAGCCATTTCTCTGACATCTTTACAACATACAAACCATTGGTGCGATTAATTTCACGTTGTACTGAAACATGGATTCACAAATCGGAGAGGGAGAATGTCACGGTGAAACTGAGAACAAGAAACGGTCTGTTCTTCCTCCACTGGCCAGACTAAAAATGCAAGTCATACTCTTTCAAAAGAACCAATTTCCAATGCCTATGCTCTAAACTGAAGATTAGTGGACAAAGGTGATTTTCGTGACATGGGAAAGAGAAAACCGAGTTCTGCCACTGCAACTGCAGAGAGCAGGAGAGGCGCCGCCAGCAACCCATCTAACTGCTCAATGTCAACCATGAAATTGAATAAAAAGTCATATAATTTATAAATGAACCCCTTATTTCTGCTTTGTGGGCCAACTTCAATCGTCTTGGGCAGAATGACTAACGCAGGTCCATTCTACAGATGAGTTCTTGTGTGTACCCTTCAGGATATTGAACACTGAAGATTTTTTGTTGATTTATTCTGACAGATTGCAATCTTGAAAGGAATATTTTACTCAAAAACAAAAATTCTACATTATTCAGTCACTGTTTGGACATGTGCCATGGGCACCTTATTGATTTAAGACTGGTAGTGGAGGTGAAGATTATGATTTCAGAAGACTTGTGATATAGTGCATGAGTCATATGGACTATTTTTGTGATGCTTTTTTTGGATCTTGACATACAGTAGTTGTGGTAATCTTGTCACAGAATTACTACAGAATAAAGGGTTGCTAACATCAAAATTATAAAGAAAATTAAATGATTTTAATAAAAAACATTCTGTTAATGAAAATATAACAAAAATGACAAACATGTCTAGAAAAAAATCACACCCAGAAAGAATATGATTGTTACAAATAATCCAATACAACAACACACTATAACATTGATGATGAATCATTCAAATAAATATAGAATTCACAATATTACATATGGTATCTTATTTGGTGTTTCCGGAGAATCATTTTTCCCATCAGTCCAGATTTCACTTGTTTGTTGTTAAACTTTGATACATGTTTACATTAAAGCATTCAATATTTTAATATTTGGTTTAATTTGTACTTTCTCATCACACTGTTATTCACTGAACCTATTTAGATTAGATATATATATATATATATATATATATATATATATATATAGATATATATATATATAACAGTTTACAAGAAAAAATGGAAAGTTTAAGAATGTACTCACTCCTCAGGCCATCCCATCTTCTCAACAAATTTGAGAATGTAGCATTCCATCACTTGCTTCACCAATGAATCCTCTACAATAAATGGTGCCGTCAGAATTAGATGACCCAACAGTGATACAAACATCACAGGCAATCCCCATACTCAGTCCAAATTAAAATAAAAATAAAAATGGAATAAAAATAAAAAATAAAAATAAAAATATACTTGAATTTTGTCCAGAAGCTATGCTTTAAATGTATAACTCCTTAATGATGGATTTGTTTATTAGAAACCTGCAGCTTTTGGAATAACAATGTTTTAATGGACTGGAGTCGTGTGGATTACTTGTGGATTCTTGTGATGTTTTTTTCAGCTGTTTGGCCTCTCATTCTGACGTGGAGGCACTCATTGACTACATAGAAACCATGAGATGTTATGCTAAGTTTCTCCAAATCTGTTCTGATAAAGACAAAAACTCATCGACATCTTGAATGGCCTGAGGATGTTAAATGTTCAACTAATTTGGGTGAACTATTACATCAAAGACACACCTTTGCAGAAGCAATCAGTCTGCATCAGCAAGCACTCTAAATGAATGTAAACATTTAAATGCTTTTAATTGTTCCTATTTGAGCCATCAGTAAAAACCAGCCTAACAGGGTTAGTTTAAGAGTCATTGGGGATGAGACTGCAGCCAGAGTTTTATTCCTCAGCTATTCTGTTGTATTTTGCTTATTTCTTTCGTCTAGGTTCAGAACATCCCAAATGTTTATAGTTTAACTGTGCACAACCCACGCACTCAAAGCCAAAACCATTTATTGCACCTGATAATGCTGTGATGCTCTAAAATACAATACATTCAGTCGTGCCTTGAAGGGAAAAATAATCTCTCTGCAATATTACATAATGTATACAAATATGTTTGTACATGGCTGAGACTGAACAACGCATAAGGGTGTACAGTGAGAGCCCAAAAGGCATATCACACTGTACCCTCCCCTACCACACCACGGCTGCACTCCTACACTGCGCTACACAGAAAACAGATTATTTTCAAAATCTTTATCAAAGTACTTTTGATAAAAAGGCATCCTTGAGGCTAAATTCAGAATCATCTTGTGACAATGAATGCAGAAACAACACATGCTGTAAACACACTGTTCTGTCTTTCCTTTCATGAGTTATGATGACCTCGCTTCGCATTCCAGGATTGCTTTGACATTTTTTGGAAGATCAAACCACACTGGATGATCTGGCTCTATGACACATGGAGAATACATAAGCTTTTGAGGGCTGTTCTTGCATAAACAAAACAAACACAAATAGATCTTTGGTTTGTGTTTACGTGTGAGTGATTGCATTCTTAGCTTTCTCTAAGTGGAGTTTTTATTAGCTTATGCTTATGAAAAAAAAAAAGAGTATGGTTTATCCCTCTATTTATACTGTGAAATCAAGGTCAGATGAGATCAAGTTAGTAGCATACTGGAAACTGTCTGTGCTTTGAAAAGATGGCATTAGAAATTTACTCACCCTCATGTCTTTCAAGATGTAGATGAGTTTGTTACTTTAGATTGGGAGAAATGTAGCATTACATCACTTCTCACCAATGGATCCTCTGTGGTGAATGGGTGTGGCCGGCAGAATGGTCAAGTCAAGTCAGTCACCTTTATTTGTATAACGCTTTATACAATACAGATGGTGTCAAAGCAACTTAACAGCATTAATTAGGAAAATAGTGTCCATAATGCAAAATGACAATAGTAAACCCTCATTTTTCATTTAAAGGCAGTTCATCACTGAATTCAATGATGTCAACATCCAGCTCAGTTTAAATAAGTATCTGTGAAATCAAGTCGACTATATCGCTGGATATTAAGTGTCCCCAACTAAGCAAGCTAAAGGTGATAGTGGCAAGGAACCAAAACTCCATCGTGACAGAATGGAGAAAAAACCTTGGGAGAACCCAGGCTCAGTCGGGGCCAGTTCTCCTCTGACCAGACAGTCTACTGAACCAGCAGTACGGAAAAATCAATTTAAGACGTAATAAAACAGACGATGAATAATATTAACAGCAATTATTATATGATGCAATCAAACTTATAGCAAAATGTGGTAGTTCTGTTTGTTGTTTCAGGGTTGGCATCATCTGAGGTCCTCTGAGGGGTTGCATCATCCCTTCTCAGGTGTTCTGGATCCAGACTGAAGCTTGTGTAAATCCTAGTTACATCCCGTGGCAAAAAACAGAGAAACAAATACAAACATAGTTAGCGTAGCTGCTGTTCCAACCAAGCAAAATTGATTTGTTTAACCCAAACTAAAGAATAATAATGTGCATTTGATTAGATATAACTGCAGTACAAGATTATGAGATGCATTATTTGAATGCTTGGCCAAAGAGATGAGAGTGAGAATGAGAGTCCAAACAGCTGATAAAAACATCAGAATAATTCACAAGTAATTCACACGACTCCAGTCTATCATTTAATGTCTTGTGAAGTGAAAGCTGCATGTTTGTAAGAAAAAAATCCTTCATTAAGGCATTTTAACTTTAAAATATTGTTTCCAGCTGAAATACTATTTTATAATTGAAATAATTTTGCTTTCTCACGTGAAAAAAAGAAAAAAAAAAGTTTTTTTGAAAAAAAGGAAATATGCACAGATCAAGACCCTTTTACGAGTGAAACAGTCCAAAACAGTTTTAAACAAATATGTTGGTGGATTTTTGACGTGAGGACAACAGGCGATGGACTTTTTCACTGGAGGAAGTGTTATAATGGATTATGGACTCAATGGTCTGGTAGAATGCCTTGTTAGAATTGTTTCTTAAAAAACGCACACAGCTTTTCATTTCACAAGACATTAACTAATGGACTGCCATTTTGTGGATTACTTGTGGCTTATTGTGATGTTTTTATCAGCTGTTTGCATTTTATCATTCTGACGGCACCCATTCACTACAAAGGATTCATTGGTGAGTGAGTGATGTACTGCTAAATTTCTTTAAATCTGAAGAAACTCATGACAACTCAGAAAACTCATGAATGACCTGAGGGTGAATACATTTTTATCAATTTTTTATTTTCTCTTCTTGCTAATTTTTATCAGCACTTCTACCAATAATTCCCATAGTTTTTAAACAATGAGTAGTTACAAATCCAATACTAGTTCCTTTTATTCAGTGTTATTACTCACCAAAACTAAAACAGCTTAAACCAGCCTAAGGTGGGTAGTTTGTTGTTATTACTTAGTCTTGATTACTCTGGTTTATGGTAATTCAACTGATCTCTCAGCCTGACCAGTCCAAAATCTTTCTAAAAGCAGTAAACCAGATCAGCCTTATACCAGCTTGGCCAGGCTGTGATACCGGCTTAGTATCTAGTTTAAGCTATTGAATGATAAAATAAGTCTTAATTTCTTTTTAGATAGCAAGAAGAATACTAAACACAAGTTAAATGTCCAGTTACACTGAACTTTAAGTAAGATTGGATCACAGTTCAATGGCTAATGGAGTCACTGCCACTGGGTCTCTGACTGTCAGGGGCCTCCAGATGAGAGGCCCACAGGGGCCAGACACCTGGAAACAAGCCAGTGCAGATGTAAAATGGATCCAATGAATAACAATTGTCTTTTGTTACGTTAATATTATTATTATTATTGTTGTTTTTTTTTTTTTAATTGTCGGATTCCCGATACATGATTTATTTATAATGTGCTTATTTTGCTTCTTTTTTTCTTAAAATTGTTTTATTTGTTGTTTTCTTTTTGGATTTAGTATTTTTTTACTCAATTTATTTATTGTTTTAAAGCCCTTGAATTTTTTCAAGGCATCTCTAGATTTATTATTATATTATTATTATTAGATTCTTTTTCATTTATTTCAGTTTTTTGGTAATTCTAAATTATACGTATTTTATTCAGTATTTTGCCATGGCAACTTATTATTATTATTATTTTAATATTTATATTATTATTATTTATTCTTTCTTATTATTATTTCTGTTTTTGATCTATATTTATATTTATTTCAGTTATTTCATTTTACAATAATAAATCCTGATGTCACTTGAATATGACTGACATTGCCACAATGTGAAAATAAACTAGAAATGTTCTTTTCCACCTTGATTTTGTAAATTAGGTGTGATATCATTGTTGTCTTTTTGATTAATAATTACACAATAAATTTCTTTCATTTTTAATTAACAATTTATTTATTTTATTAATAATTAACCATTGTATTTAAAAACAAATAATAAATCATATTCATGTTTTATGTTGAATTCATTTTATTATTTTAATGTTTTAATGTAACTTGCACAAGAGTCTCACTGCATCATAATCTGCACATTTGCTTAAAACTTATCAGCAACATATGGTTCGGTATATTTTTTTGAGCTTAAAAGTCAAATGTATAAGATTACATTTCCTGTGTAAAAGTCTGCCTTGAGGTGTTGTTCTTCACATTTGAGAGTGATTCAGTCATCGTAGGCAGAGCAGAATCATGGACAGTGGGGGATAAGTGGGATTCTGCACAAGAAGCTGGTAATCATAGAAAAGGTAGCTGTCACCGAATCGTTAAAAGCTATAATAACTATCATCTTGAATCTGTCATCTGCTTTGTGAGAGACTCATCTGTGCCATTGCAAATTGTGATATAGTATCAGGCCAGGTGTTCCCACAGCTGCTCCATTGGAGACCGCACAAACTTCTCAAAAGTGCACATAACTGAAATCACAACAGGACTCTTTTGGGGTACTTACTCATATTGATTCAAGAACAGCAACCACCTTCACTCAAATCGTCCTGAGTTAAAATCCACTTCCAGCTGCTTTAAATGACTCTAATATACGGTTATACAGTTTTCTGCCAAAAGGATCCCCTCTAAAAGTGGTTTTATCCTGAATTAACCTCTCTGGAGGCAACATTTCTATACAGCATCCATGGTATTGTTTAATATAGCATCACTTGGCAAAAGCCAGCAGAATTTCGGAATGCAGATACATAGTTAATCTGATTTAATGTGGTAGAGTCGGGAACAGTAGTGAATCGAACCTGGGATTTGTGTGGGGGTGTTCGAGGCTGTACAATTTCCTACAATGATACACGGTGTAAGTGTGATTTTGACAGCTTTTGTTTTGTCATGTTAATCTCACATTCAGGTGGCTCAACAGGAACACAAGTGCTATTTTTAAGAAAGCAAATCTTCACTAAAGTCAAACCGTCTCATTCATTCGCGAATTCGTTCTGTGATCTTACTGCCTATCGGATTACATCCATGTTAAGAATGTTCTGCGTTCAATACAAGTGAAGCTCCATCAGCAAAACTGGTGGCACAATGTCAATTCCTCCCCACCCCCCCAAAAAAAACAAAACTGATTTTTTTTTTAATCCGGAAATTGAAAAACCGCAAAAAGGTGGCTTTACAATGGAAGTAAAGTTTAGGGGTTTTAAAGCAGAAATGTGAAGCTCATATTTTTGTAAAAGCATTTGAATGGTAAAAGCACATGAAAGTCACACCGTGGCCTCATAGGGGGCGCTCATCTTAAAAATAAAGGTGCTTCAAAAGGTTTTTCAAGCGATTCCATAGAAGAACCAATTTTGGGTCCACAAAGAACCATTCAGTCAAAGGTTCTTTAAAGAACCATCTCTTTCTTACCTTTTTGTAATCTGAAGAACCTTTTTTCACCACAAAGAACCTTGTGAAACAGACAGGTTCTTCAGATGTTAAAGGTTCTTTATGGACCCATTTAGACAAAAAGGTTCTTCTATGGCATCGTGAAGCACCTTTATTTTTAAGAGTGTACTATTCTGAAACCTAAACGGAGAAATAAGAAATGCTGCAGTCTTGTGGACTTCACACAAGGATACACTGTAGCTGTGTCCCAAACTGAAGTGCGTGGACTCCGGAGTGCGCATTTGAAGTGCGATTGTGTCACAGCGGCACGACGAAGGCTGACATATTTTGAAAGCGACTTCAAATGCACCCTCCATTTCCCAGGAAAATGAAGTGTACATCTGATGGACACTTCGCACCCTACCGTATCCCAGAATCACTTGCGCGCAGATGACAACGGTGTTTATATTCAAAGAACAGGGCGGGGTTTGCCAACCGCCATAAAACATCAAAAGAAGAAGAAGAACAGGGCGGGTGAGAGTTCTGTGGGGAATTCACATTGAAATGTAAGTATTGTGCTTTAATTTACTCAAATACCTAGCGGAAGTGTTAAAAGCCAAGTTTTTTAAACACAAAGCCCACAAACAATAAGACAACCAGTATATAAGGCAATAGTCTTTCCCTTTGTTGTGTTTTTGTAGTGCTGTCATTCAAGATGTCTACACATGTTTTAACCAAACTTTAGAACTTCAGTATTTTGTATGCATGTCCTGCTGTGTCGTATTTTCTAATGTTAAGATTGCAAACCTGTCTTTATATTTTTCATAAGTGTTTCCATTTTCTCTTGTTTTAGTACTATTCTGGAGAAAATTAGCCTGCTGGGGAAAGACTTAAAAAATACAAAGTAAGCAAGTTAATACAAACATTTTTGCTGAAATTCATTGTGCTGTAACAGGCATGGTTTATTGCTCTGCCTTAGGATTGCAAGTGTCCTGGGACAGGTGAGGGAGTGAGTGGGAGCTGGTGGAGCTACTCAGGGAGGATATCAAACTCCAGAGAGAGACAGAGGAGAGAAGAGCACAGGAGAGCAGGGAGAGAATGAAGGGACTGTTTTCTATTCTTCAGAGAATGCTTAACAAATACATTATTTATTAGCCAAGAGAAAACAGTGGAAAAAATGGGTACATTACAATTTTTCAATATATATTTTTAAATGTCACATTGTCAACGAAACAACCTAATTTCTGTAGTTTATTTCTGTGACGTAAGTTCCAAATGAAATAAGTTGTATACATTATGTGGGGTGTGTAAATGAGCCTGTGTGAGTACTTTCGTAGTGGTGCGGAGTGTTTGTATTTTTCTTTTGCATATTCACATGTGTAAATAAAAGAGAAGTAATTATGTACATTGTTAATTTTTTTTTAATGCAGCATATAATTTTTTCACCAAACATGTGCTTCTATATGGGGTTGTCTTTGTTTTGTTGTGTTTCTTTGTAAATGCTTGTGGTTTGTGAGCTACATTAAAACAAATTGTTCTATACATGACTGAAAGTACTTTTTACAACTATTTACAACATAGCTTTGGTTTAACATCAGAAAAACAACATCAATTTTGAGCTCAGCCCTGCCTCCATGTGTTCTGGGGTCTTCAGGAGGTTAATCTCTTGGTGAATGGCCAGCACCTCCTCAGTGACAATGCGGTGAAAGTGGAACGAGGCATGTCAAACACTCTGGAGACCACTCTGTATGATGTACCACTGACAGACAGAAGAGAAACACCAGGGTCTGGATTGTGGCTCCCCATCACTGTTGCCATTCACTTCTCAGAATATCCAGCAGCACTGTCAGGGCCTCCCTGCTCAGCCGAAAACCATTAAAAACCTGTTCAGTGCTGGCACATTCAGCTTTATCCTGCAGTGCAGGGGTCTGGTCTGATTTAGGGAAATAAGGAAAAGAGAAATTATTTAGAGCTATGACAACATAATTAGTAGAAGAAATACTGAGGTACTTTAGTAAACTACTTTTAGTAACTACTAATACCACATTGGGGAAAAACTACTAGTCATATTTATAACCTTAGCTAAAGGGACAGTTCACCCAAAATGACACTTCCAAACCTGGAACAACTTAAGGGTGAGTAAATGACGACAACATTTTCATTTTAGGGTGAACTATTCCTTTAAGAAAAAGAATATCTTGCATACTTAAGGTATTGAGAGTAAAAGTAAAGGTTGTTCTGAAAAAAATAATTTGTCAGGATGGTTTTGCATTAATATTACGGCTGCACGACTCTGTATGTTGCATTTTACTTCTGAATATGTTCAAGGTTATTAAATTTAAAGTTGCCTACTAAATATACTGTTGGGTAGTTTAATCTACAACAATGCATCATGTTGTAAAAGACCATATTTTTGTAGTGTTGCTGTCCTGTGAGGGGAAAAAAAAGAAAGCTTAGTACTTCATATTTGTTCGAGAATATTTAATGAATGTATTTCCTTACAGTCCACCTCTGATTATTTAGAAAATTAATGTATCAACATTTTGTCAGAATATTAAGACATTTTGCTAACTATATCAGAGGCTGCATCTGAAGGACTCGGACCGGTCATACAGAGCACTGTTCAGCTGTGACAACTGCCACTGAACATTGAGCTGTACAATGCTTAGGTCCACCTATCCTGGCAGGATTGTCCTCTCATCAGCGCTCCTCTCACACCGT
This sequence comes from Sinocyclocheilus anophthalmus, assembly GCA_018155175.1. Lineage (NCBI taxonomy): Eukaryota > Metazoa > Chordata > Actinopteri > Cypriniformes > Cyprinidae > Sinocyclocheilus > Sinocyclocheilus anophthalmus. Next base: position 16,318 of record JADLZN010004190.1, read on the forward strand.
TGCTATGCGACAGAGTGCTAATCGGGAACCTCTGGTGTCGCAATTAGGAAATCCTGCGAAGGTGGAGCGTCCTTCATGCACTTCGGAGGCCTGGCGTGACGTTCGGCACTGAGGCTTCGAAGCTTGTATAAAAAAAAAACATCTCACAGTGAAGCACTGTACCAGAGCTTGATTTATTTTGCCATAACCACGTGATCTGTGATGTCCAAAGCTTCGTTTTCGCACACAACCACATGACTGCTTCGTATTCTAATTAGGGATGGGCGATACCACTTATTTGGTTTTCGATACGATACCAATACTTTTAAAGGCCAGTATCGTCAATATCGATATTGATACCGATACCGATACCGATACGATACTTCTGAACTGAACTTTTAAATTATGAAATGTATTAAATTATTGAATTACTAAGAGTAAAATGGGTATTGATACCCACTTAACTTTATATTTGAGACACATTTTAACATTCAATATGCCTTAATTGCAACTTATTAGGTTATATTTTTGTTTACACATGGTTAAAATACGTTTACTGTAGTGGTAAGCATGGAAATCTACAAATACTATAGGCTAGTTGAACTATGGCCATTTTAGTAAAACCATGGTTTATTTTCATAAGGGACTTGCCAGTGACAGGCTGTTGCATGCATAAAATACAACCTTTTTATTCTGATAGTGTATGATTTCTATTAACATTACATAATAGAACATGATCAATATTATCTTTTAACGTTCAATTTAAATAAAGTAATTGCACAAACTATGTAGGCTACAACTTCAGTTTGTTTATTGTGAAATAACTCAAACATATGTTTTTTTCTGTCCACTGATAAGCAGTGCCATTCACCTCTTTGATAAGAATATATTATAAGAATAAATATTTACATGTGTATTTTGTGTATGTTCAGTTTGTATTAATCCCCGCTTCAAAAATACTTCAACTAACCATTCCACATAATCTGCATTTATTTTGATCATATATGCCTACATGACACATGCTTATTTTTTCATAAATTTATTCACAGACTCATTTATTCATACTTTGCCTAAGCACAATAACATTTTATTTTTTTTAATGCTTTATATGGTTTTTGTAGCATAAATGTATTTATTTTCATGAAACAATCCAAAAATGGCTGGGACGCAAAGGCACCTTTTTCCACCTTTGACCACAATAAGTCATTAGTGTGCAACATGTTGAAAAGCTTCGAGTAACAAACCATTTTAACGATACAGTTGTGGGGAAAGCCTCGGTGCTTCGCAAAGCTTCATTTCACCATCACTACAACATGTGAGGGTCAAGGCAGGCAAAAACAGAAAGATCAAAAACAAGAAAACAGTCCAAAGTCAAAAACACAGGCTAGGCAAGGCTAAGGCAAGGCTAAGACAAGGATAACAAGGACACCAGGAAACGCAAACAATACTCAGCCAAGTGTGCGTGTATGAGTGCAACTTAAATAGTCCCACTGATAGGAAACAGGTGAGTCCATAATCAGTTCCTAGGTAGAGTTTTCTGGAAAATGGAGTCCGGGGTGAAAAGGTGATGGCAACCTCAGGTGGTGAGTGGGAGGAACAGCAGGAACCGGATATGTGACAGAACCTGCCCCTCGAAAGAGCGGCTTCAGACAATCCAAAAACCACATAGTTCAGGAGGGTGGTGGAGCGGAGGAGGAACAGGGGGATGGACGGATGGCCTGGTCCATGTGGTGGAGGACCTGGAGACTGAGGCAGAGCCGTTGGAGCAAACGACCAGGCAGAGCAGGAAGCCAGGGCGGAGCCGAAGACCACCAGGGTGGAGCCGAAGATCCCCACGGCAGAGCAGACAACCAATAGGGTGGAGGAGACAGAGCTGAAGACCACAAGAGCAGAGCAGATGGAAGAAACAGCCCCTGTGGGTGTAACAGGACACTCAGAGAGTTCAGGAACAACTTTCATGGTCATGTCTGGACAGGCTAGGAGCTCAAAGACGGCCTCCATGGCTGTGACAGGACAGTCAGAGAGTCAATTTTGATTTCATGAGGACTTTATTAGTGGACTATTAAGGCTCGCGCTTATGAATGACCCAAATACTTTAATATAATTCATGGTTTGATATAAGTACATAGTTATATCTAATAATAGGATAGTGGGTCATTGGTATGCCATATATTGAATTAAGTGTGAAATTTTGAAGTAGAAAGACTGATATAGTATTTTCTTGTAAAACATATTCTAATACTCCTTGAATTTTTTACAGTGTACCTTGATTACTTACTACTTCAGACTCCGAAGTGTACATGTGATGGACATTTTGCTATCTCATAAGGCCATGGGAGAGGAGTTGTGAATGGCAATTAAGTGAAGCAACTGACTCTAGTAGGTCACATGACAATGACACGTGTCCTGAAATAATCATACACACATTCATTTATTATACAAACATATTTTGATTTTTTATAAAATCGATGGACAAGTTGAAATTACTTTCTGTGATAATCAACATTATGCCACAGATGTTGTCAACAGAGCTTAACATGTATTGAACCTGGAAAGTTCCTTCAAGTATAACTTGGGAATCAATGACATTTTTAAACTGGTCCTATGACAATATAACGGCATCTAATATGTTGGATATCAGCATCAAACACACTTCCATGTGCAAACCATATCCAGAAGGACCTTCAGCTATATCATCTCCAATAAAACTTTGCAGTAGAAGATCATCACTATATCAAGACCTCTCTTTTTTCTATTATTTTATCATTCTGCTTTATGCCTCCATTCACACCACAGTCAGTTTGGGCAGGGAGGCAAGACAGTGGAACCGACATGAGATCAAGGTTGCTGAACTTCTCAGCTATAACTGCTCTTCAATTTCTGATAATTAAATTTTGCTTCAAAACCACAAGGCTATTTTAAAGACTTTTTGAGTGAAGACAGTTACTTAAAGGGGTCATATGATGCTAAAAAAACATTATTTTGTGTATATGGTGTAATAAAATGTGTTTATGCGGCTTAAGGTTAAAAAAACACATTATTTTTGTGTCCTCTATGCCCGCCTCTCTCAAACACGTCGTTTTTTACAAAGCCCCCTCCTTTGACAAGCGTGGTCTGCTCTGATTGGCCAGCTGACCTAGTGCTTTGTGATTGGCCGAACACCGCAAGCATTCGTTGGAAATGTAACACCCCTTACCTTAATTGCAGCTTCAGCTTTCAAAGTAAATATCAAGACAGTTAATAATGTTGTTAGTTTTACCATCAGTTCAAGCCCGAAAGGGCAACAGAGTCACGTGACAGACACAGTGATGATGCAGTACACAAGCAGCGGTTAAGACAAGTGACGTGCTATGATTTCGGACAGATGTTCAACTCTCCTGGTGATTGATGTGACCTGTTCCCTCACAAACACCACACACCCATGACGCGTTACTCTTGCGCTGCGCCAAAAAAATCCGCATTTGGAACAGTCATACAGTAGCTGTTTCAGAAGCGCCAGATTGTCATAGCAGAGTCGGAATTTACCTTTTTTTTTTTGTTTTTAGAAATAGCCTTTGTGCACAGCCAGCCTTGTACTATTCTAGGTTAAAAAAACTGTCGTCCATAAAATGCGTTGCACAAATTCAAACATCTGGGTTGTGCTGTTCTGTTGTAAATAAATGTTAACCAATGATTCCTAATTGCATCTACTTCCGGAAGGCCAAATTAAAGTGCTTTTGCTTTCGCACTGAAAAACACAGCGTCTCCCTGACATCGCTGCTTCAACACTAACTGCAGTTACAGAAACCACGCCTTCTTTCTCTGCGTGAACATTTGGGAGGCATTATGCAAATCTTCCCACATAGTGAAGTAGATATGTGGGGGCGTGTTAGAAGAGCCGTTTTAGGTAGGCGTGGTTAACTATTAACTTTTATAAAGAATATTTCTCTTTGGATTTGATACTTTAGTCTTTGCAAATTTACAGATTTTCTTTATGCACCAAGAGCTTTTAACGCTCCAAAGAGAAAGGAAAACTTGAAATCACATCATATGACCCCTTTAAAAGAAATGTCTGCTTGTATTATCATCCATGTACGGTATGAATCAGTCTGACTCTGTATTGTTAGAAAAACAATACAAAACTCACAAAAGTGAGTTCAAGGGTTACAGTTGTCTTATGATAAGGCTATACAACTCTTTGCCTGTGGTATGAAAAGAAAGGGACAGTTTAATTATCGATTAGACATTACATTGCATAACTTTAATAATTACACCAAGTAGATGAGAAAATGTAATGGTTTTGTTTTTCAGGGCCAGTCTATTCTTGATACATGACTGAAGGATATATGTGTGTTTGTTTGCTGAGTGTTTGTCAGTTGCACTTTACTGTCACCCAGGGTTAAGATCAGGGTCATTGTGCATTAGGCAAGTTGTTAATGGAGACATTCTGTCGAGCGCTGCTCAATACAAGGACAGTTTAGTGTCATGGGCTGTGTAGGGGGTGGTTGTGGCAGACTGACAGTCTGACAAACACTGGAGACAGATTCAGGGCAGGTTAGAACATAGATTAAAACACACACTCTTATACAATTTGCATGCTTGAGATATATATCTGAAAATAAAAGAGGAATGGATGATGTGATTCACAGGGTATTTATGTACTATTGGAAAAAAATAGAATTTATTGCATTTAATTTATGACAATGATTAGAAATTATTAGCATGGTTATCTATATTTCTGCATTACTAAGGACAATATACAGTGCTGTTCAGACGCATGGGGTTGGTGAGATTTTTTAATGATTTTAAAATAAGTCACTTATGCTTGTCAAGGCTGCATTATTTGATCAAAAATACAATAAAAAAACAGTAATATTAAGAATATTCTAAACTTCCGTAAATTGTTTTATTTTTAAAATGTAATTTAGTCTGCAAAGGTGAATTTTCTGCATCATTACTCCAGTCTTCAGTGTCAACATGATCCTTCAGAAATAATTCTAATATGCAGATTTGCTGCCACGAAAGAGCATTTACGTTCTTTGATGAATAGAAAAGTTAAAAATTACCCCACAAAATAAAACTTTGTAAACGTAGTGTCTATATAAATTAGTGCCCACTGGGCAAACGATTTAAGTATTATAATTTTTTTATCGTGATTAATCACATGATTTTTCTGCGATTAATCGCATTGTTATGCACGAAATTCAATAATGAATTCAAAAGTACTGTATTGTGCACTTTTACTTTAAAAGTACTGCTGTATGAACAAAAGTGCAATAAAATTTGGTATGCAAACACTTTAAACCAATAAGGTGCTTTTTTTACCGAAACATTCCTTTTACATAGTAGCAGTTAAAACATTTCTTGTAAATCTCAACTTAAACAATGTAATCAAATTAAAATCTCCTTTTCATATAACTCGTGTATTCTTGTGATGGTGCGTCTTGACACCATGTCTACACCAGGCGCAAGCGGCGCGACACAACAACTACGGATGAGGCATGGCACGCAGACAATCATACGTGCCGTATTCATTGAGAATCATTATACAACCGGATGCGACAGGTTGCGCCGCAACAGCTAAATCTGGTCTTTGTACAGTGGCGGTTGCATCACGTGACAAAGCGACCTTTGCAAATCATTTGAATTTTGTGTCAGCATGTCATAAATAGAACACGGCAGCAGTTTACTGTCAGGGATTTTTCGTGCCATGTCGTGTCGCGCCGTGCCGCATCCAGTGTACACAGCATCCCGATTCAATGGGTTTTTTATTAATTTGTTGGCTGGCCCTCAATTCCTGGGGTAGACACGGTGTGTTCAGGCCCACCCCAAATGCTCTCATTGGTTGAGACGCGTGATGACACACATCCAAAACCTGTACTGATCAACATCCCATCCCTGCTGTGACCCATGGTTTGTCTGTATGGGTGCTTCTCAAACGGAAGGCTGCATCCTATGAAGGCTGCATATCTCGGCTGCCACGTCATCAAATGTCGCTGAAGGCCATCTCAATCGGAAGGACCCTTGGAAGGCAGCTTTCGTTTCACATCCTTCATTCAGCTGAATTTAAAGGATGGATGGGATGTATCCTCCGTGACCTTCAATCACCCACAATATGGGAGCCATTCCAGTTCATGAAATAAACGATGAAAAAAACGAGTCAAGTAGGAGCTTGTCTGAATATTTATTAGCATGTAAGACAAAAAATAATGTTTTGGAAAGAAAGGATAGGGTTTCTGTTGTTTGGTGGTAAATTACTTACTAAATACAAAATTGCAATAATTAAGCCACGGGGGCTTAGAGACTGTGATGATTTTTTTGGGTTTTTATTGCATTAATAGAAACGCAATATTATAAAGATTGTATACAAAGTATTTTTCCAAAAACTATGTTTTATTGGTGTTTTTGTGCGTGACAGTGAGGGCGGGAACATATGTGACGTAGAACGGTTGCCACTTAATAGGACTGTCTCATTCGAGCATTAAGGCCGAGGAGGACTCTAGCTATAAGACTCTGAAGACTAATAGGAGGACGAGACTTGGTAGGATGCAGCCTTCCATTTGAGAAGCACCCCACGTGTATTCAGAGCCAGTGAGCAACGGACTTTCAAAGTAATGATTATAATAAAAACTATAATAGTCTGCGTTAATTAATTAATTAATGCGTTAATGCGATAATAACGCATTAACTTGTCCAGCCCTAATCTAAATTTATCAATAGTTAAAAAATAAAATGCACAATATTAATACAAAGTCTTTTTTTTTCTAATGCTATATTAATAAACTGTTTTGGCTTGACAAATAATTGATAGCTATATTTATTGTGAAAAGTGCTGAACAAATAAATTTGATTTGAATTGAAAATGTTTCTCTAATAATGGGTAGAAAAAGTATGCTATTAACTTAAGACATAGTGAATATTTTTAGATAATATATTGTTGTATTTTATTTAGACTTTAGTATAACAAACAAATAAATAAATAAATACATTTGGAAAGAGAATGTGTCGTTGGAATATACAAGATTTTTGTAATATAAATGGGGCCATCATATATAGGTTGAATAATATTTAAGTCTGATATTAAAGTTTATTTTATAAATTTTTTTCTAGAAGATTCTGCCCTTTGTGAAGTCTCTACCATTTAACATTCACCATGTCTGCTTACATTTCTCCCTGAGCATCTGTAGAGGCAATAAAGGAGACAAGAGACATGCCTGTTAATGAGAAAACAGAAAAATGACAGCATGTGAATTTCTCTGTTCCTTTGTTTATCAATGAAAAGAACGACACAGCTTTGAGTGTTTGCCTTTTATTGTTTGCTTTTCTCTCTGTGTACATCTGTTTTAAATAACCTGGTGCCCCGAGATCCGGGAAGGCATTTTTTTATATTAAAAAGACAGATACTTCCTGTAAGACCATGTGCTACTGATCCTTCTCCTCTATTACTGATCAAAATAAACTGCAGAAGAAATAAAATAAAATAAACAGGTAACATTTCTTCATCAGAACAGATTAGGCAAAATTTAGCATTACATTACTTGCTCACCAACAGATACTCTGCAGTGAATGGGTGCCGTCAGAATGAGGTTCCAAACATCTGATTAAAAAAAAAAACATCACAGTAATCCACACGACTCCAATCCATCAATTAACATCTTGTGAAGTTTTTTCACTTTTAAATGGTGTTTAATTTGTGCATATTTCCAGTGCCGGCCTGACCTAATAAGCGATAAGCAGATGCATAGGGCCCCGTGGCCACCAGGGGCCCCATGTCAGGGTTCAGACAGTAATGCTCGGTATAATAATTTTGATAAAGTTTCAGTCATTGTGTTAAATATTTGAAAATGAAGAGGTGGCACTATAAAACTGGCGCAGAGTGCAGAGAAGTGGAAAAATAGAAAAGAAAGTGAGCAAGAAATGGGTAAGTGAGGGATTTTAAAAGTATATTGTTGAAATGGTGGATGCATCGTGCTGCGAGCGCTTTGAAGACAGGCTGTGAATGTAACAACAGCAATGAACATGAACGGTATTGTTACAGTGGGCACTTCCAAATACGCAAATAATCCTAGATATTTTATTATCCCAATGGTTTAGATTTTTACAACGCACATTATCTTATTTTCCATCGACCAGTTAAGTTTTACAACACTACGCGTTTTGCTGCGTAAACGTTGGGTTAGATTTTCAGTTCACTCTCTGACAGCAGGTGGTGCTTTAGGAACAGCAGAAATACAGCCGTTACCCCTCTATACAAAGCAGCGCTGTGCAAGCGCAGCTTCTGACACCTGCTTGTTTGTCACAGAGGTCAAAGGAAGTCAAACAGTATTTACATGTTTTCAAACAGCCGTTCAAAGATTATTTTTATTCATTTTGGTGTTTATCAAATAACATCAAATATTTAAATATGCCATATCTTTATTCAAACATTTGTTTACACTTACACATTGTCCTTTGAAAATCTGCTTAGGGCCTCCAAAATGCTCCGGCCCTGCATATTTCTCTCCTGATGCAAACAAGATAACTGCTTCAAACCATAGAGGCTAATAAAGGACCTTTATTTTTCAGAGTGTGGTTGATGAAATCAGCACTGTACACAGATGGATTTACTTCAGATGCCCTGAAGTCATTTTGTTCAGTCAAGAGTTTTCGACTTGACACACTTCGAGGCAACAGGTGCAGTAGATAGATGAAAACAACAGTTGTCACTTTAAATATGCACTGACAGCATCATGTTAAATTATACATGGTGTTTAAACACTTTGAGCTCACGCAACTGTCAATTTAGGTATGTTTGTCATATTGACAAAAGGAATGGTATGCCAAGAGTGCCTTTTATACATTTAACACTTTAATGTCTCGCAGAACAAATAACAACAAAATAATTTGGTCCAACATCGGGATGAGTAAATAATGACAGAATTTGCATTTACCATTCAATTAAAATAAATGAAAAGATTGAGATCAAAGCATAAATAATGGCGTAATTTCAGCACCAACAACCAACAATCAGTATAAGCAGTTTCACCGCCTGGAGTTTTGATAACACACTTTTCTCTTTTTCTTATTGTACATCCTCCTCATTGTTTAAACATCATGCCTTGCCTGTCAAGCAGAGAGAAGAAAGCTTTGCCTGAATATCATCAGCAGCACTTACAATGATGTTAGCAAGCAAAGGGTACTCTTGGCATACCATTTCTTTTGTCAATATGACAAAATACCTAAATTGACACTTGCGTGAGCTCAAAGTGTTTTTTTTCACCATCCCCAAAAAAAATGTATATATATATATATATAATGTCTCTGCCGATACCGGTAGTTTGATTTTCTTAAGGAAAAAAAATTTCTCCTTACCGATGCCATTAACTACACAGGGAACCCTATCATTTGGCACATTACTATAGTATTAAAGGTTAAAATTAACAACAGAGCTATCAACTGCTATTTATTTTCAGATATCATAATTACACTCAAATTAAAATTGAAATGTCTGTTTGCAACGTATTTGCTCATAGTCTTCCAGATTTATTCAAACATACATATATCATTATAAGTAAAAAAGCTCCTCTTTAGTGTTGTTTTATAGCTAACTAATGAACTGTGAACAGTGGATAACTTCAAGTGACATAGGCCTACTGTGTCATTACGGTGCTGTAAAGGATCCACGTGCAAAGGCAGTCAGTTAGAATCAGTCTCTTTATTGAAGACACAAAACAAGGCAGTCTGTCGTATGATGACACAGAACTGGATGAAACACAAATCGACCGAGGATGGTCTGGTTCCGAGGACTCCCGTCTTGGAGAGAGCTCGTGGGGCTGGGCTCACTGGAAGCAGCCACCGGACAGAGAGAACACTAAGACGAGCACAGCACACTAAGCAAGACAAGACATGGTAAGAACTCTGGTAGTGACGACATGAAGGGCCAAACAATACCGTATGCATGACACAATAATCCAACAGAGAACAGTGAACCCAACCACTAGAAATAGAGTGACTAATAGATCAGAGTGGAAACAGGTGTCCTCGCAAAGCAGCCCGCACGCTGATTGTGATGACAAACAGTCTAAACGAGATCGAAAACTCAAAGCGACCGAAGAAAAGCGGCCACCGTGCCTGACGGGCATTAAGTCTCTTAGCGGCGCGGATGTACTCCAGATTCCGGTGATCCGTCCAGACCATAAATGGCACACTAGCTCCCTAAAGCCAGTGTCACCACTCACCTAGCGCCAAACGGATTGCCAAAAGTTCTCGGTTACCGACGTCGTAGTTGCGCTCAGTGGGCGAAAGGCGATGCGAATAGAAAGCGCACGGATGAACCTTCTCGTCAAGGGAAGAGCGTTGCGACAATATAGCTCCCACCCCGACGTCGGAGGCATCAACCTCAACAATAAACTCTCGGGATCAGGGGTAATAAGGATTGGGGCGGAGGTGAATAACCACTTGAGCCGATCGAACGCACTCTGCGCAGCCTTGGACCACGCAAATCGAATCTTGGACGAAGTGAGGAAAGTAAGAGGAGCGGCGACTTGACTAAAGTTACGGATAAACCAGCGGTAAAAATTAGCAAACCCCAGAAACCGCTGAAGCGCAACTCGAGAATCTGGAACGGGCCAATCAATGACAGCACGAACCTTGTCAGGGTCCATGCTGATCCCCTCTGCCGAAACCACTGAACCGAGAAACGTGACGGATTGGGCATGAAACATGCACTTCTCTGCCTTAACAAACAGGCGGTTCTCAAGCAAACGCTGCAAAACTTGGCAGACATGCTGTTCGTGTACCTGAAGAGAAGGCGAAAAGATAAGAATGTCGTCCAAATACACAAACACAAAGACATTAAGCATATCGCTCAAGACGTCAATAACTAAGGCCTGAAAAACCGCGGGGGCGTTGACCACTCCGATACTCAAAGTGGCCGATAGGGGTGTTAAGCGCCGTCTTCCACTCGTCTCCCTCCTTAATACGTACCAAGTGGTAAGCATTGCGTAAGTCTAGCTTCGTAAAAATCCTTGCGCCCTGTAAGATCTCGAAGGCCGACAACATAAGAGGCAAGGGATAGCGATTCTTGACTGTTATGCCGTTCAGCCCCCGATAATCGATACAGGGACGCAAGGACCCATCATTCTTTTTTACAAAGAAGAACCCTGCACCGGCAGGCAAGGAGGACGGAGCGATAATTCCCGCGGTGAGAGACTCTGTGAGGTATTTCTCCAGAGCCTCTCGCTCGGGTGCCGAGAGCGAGTATAAACGACCGCGGGGTGGCATGGTGCCCGGAAGGAGCTCTATGCTGCAGTCATAGGGGCGATGAGGTGGCAAGGAGGTAGCCCGGGAATGGCTGAAGACCGCCCGCAGATCGTGGTACTCCCCCGAAATTCACCAGGCTCCTCCTGAAACACAGACACAGAGGAAACAGTAGGGACAGCAGACACCAAACAGTTGACATGACACGATAAATTCCATGAGTGAATAGAACCCTTAACCCAGTCAATCTGAGGGTTGTGCCGAGTAAGCCATGGATGCCCAAGAATGATGGGGGTCAACGGGGACTGGAAAACAAAAAAAGAAATAGTCTCTCTGTGATTTCCTGAGACGGTAAGGCTCACCGGGCTGGTGATACGGTGAACTGAAGAAAGTACCCTCCCGTCTAGGGCCACAACGGTGGTAGTGTCCTTCAAGTCCAGCAGAGGGATCCACCGTTCGCTAGCCCATCTCTCATCAATAAAATTGCCCTCTGCCCCCGAATCAATGAGTGCTGGGCCCGCAACGGAAAAACCAGCCCATCGAAGAACAGCAGAGACCGTCAAATGAGAGCTGGGTGAAGAGGGGATGACAGTTGCGTTCGCCAGTACTCCTCTTTCTACTGGCGAGCTCTGGCTTTTAACACGCACGAAGCGGCGAAATGCCCGGCCGCACCGCAGTAAAGGCAGAGGCGGTTCAGAATCCGCCGTTTTCGTTCCTCCACAGAAATGCGAATCCCCCCCAGCTGCATTGGCTCAGGATCAGATCTGAGAGGAGAATATTCCACAGCTGGTGTAAGAGTCTCTGGTTGTCTTGAACTAGAAACTCGAACCTGCCACCGCTGCTCGAAGCACCTGTCCAAACGAATGCCCAGTTCAATAAGCTCATCCAGCTGTGTCGGCGGTCCACGCACATTAATCTCCTCCTTAAGATCCATATTCAGTCCCTCCAGAAAGCAAGTGACCAAAAATCAGGTTCATTCCACTCGCATGTGGTCGCCAACGTCCGGAACTCAATGGCGAAATCAGCGACAGACCTTCTGCCCTGATGAAGCACAGCGAGAAGGCGCGCAGCTTCGCGACCAAAAACGGATCGGTCGAATATCTTGATCATCTCCTCCTTGAAGAGCTCGAAACGACCACAGCAAGGAGTCTGTGCCTCCCAAGCGGAGGTTCCCCATTCGCGAGCTCGCCCCGTGAGCAGCGAAAGTACAAAGGTGATCCGGGCGGAATCTCCCGCATAAGTCTGAGGCTGGAGAGAAAAGATTGTATGCATGACACACAATAATCAGACAGAGACATGAACCGCACCACCTAGAAAATAGAGTGACTAATAGATCAAGTGTAACGCAGGTGTCTCGCAAAGCATCCCTGTACGCTATTGTGATGACAAACAGGTGGGATGAGAGCAAGAATGAGCATGTGTGTGCCTGAGTGTGTGTGTGTGTGGTGTTGTGTGCATGATAGAATATGTATGTGTGTGTATGTGTGTGTGAAATCCCGTGTGTGTGAGAGAGAAACAGAGAAGCAAACCCAGCTCATGACATACTGTCAATCTGTTTTATTGGCAACTTTACGCGGTTGAAACACTGATTGATCGATTACATTAGATTTGATACATTTTGGTAAGCTATACTGTATCTTTCAACATACCTTCTGATGTTCATTCTTGTTTATTTTGTGCTATAACTAGTAAAAAGGAAGAGATTATTGGTTCATGTGCTGCTTGAACTGAGGTGCTACAGCGATCACATTTAAAAGTGTCAAAACAGCATTCATTGTTTGAATTTCGTGACAGAATGAACAGGACTTGAAAGCTGAGACTTTGTTTCTTATTAACCTTTATTTTATTTATTTAACCAGGTAAGTCATGTTGAGACCATTTCTCATTTACAATGACGACCTGGCCAAGAGGCAGCATAAAAAGCAGGTACCATACAATAAAAAACCTAAAATTACAAATAACACAATTTTAAACAATAACATATAAAAACAGATAACTAAAAACAAGTACAATGGTCTTGTACTATTGACTGAATTAAATTTTTAAAGGAAGAGAGCAAGATAAATGAACTAAGCTTTAAAGTCTGTTGTGGATGATTCCAATCATATGCAACAGAAAACTGAAAAGAGCAATGACCAAAGGACGTACAGACTTTAGGTATGCAGAAATTAATGAAACTACTAGAGCGCAGATTACGACTTGTATTATGAATATTAAGAAGTGACTGTAAATATAATGGCGTTTTCACGATAAGAGTTTTATAAATGAACAGAAACCAATTAATTTGTCTACGAGAATGAAGAGAAGACCAGTTCAATAAAGGGTACAAGTGGCAATGGTGAGTGTTAAATGAAGCTCCAGTCACAAAGCGGATTGCTGCATGGTAAATAATATCCAGTTTATGAAGGAGAGTTTTTGAAGCAGACCTGTAAACTATATCACCATAGTCCAAAATTGTGAGAACTAACATTTTAACCAAAAGCTGTTTTGAAGAATGTGTAAAAGAAGATTTGTTACGATAAAGAAAACCGATACGAGATTTAACCTTTCTGAGCAGTACATTTATATGAGTTTCAAATTACAATTTGCTATCAAGCCAGATACCAAGGTATTTGTGGCATTCAACATAATCAATCTCGGAGCCGTCCAATGAGAGAATTTTAGGCAAATATTCAACATGTGATAGATTTCTGTTAAAAACCATGCATTTTGTTTTATTTGTATTTAAAACTAATTTTAGACTAGAGAACGCACATTGAATGTGAGTAAAACTGGCCTGTAATAAAGATAATGCAATAGCCAAGGAAGAGCTAAATGTGTAAATAATAGTGTCATCAGCGTATAAATGTACATGAGAATCACCTACAGCAAGAGCGATATCATTAACATAAATATTAAAAAGTATAGGCCCCAGTATGCTTCCTTGTGGGACCCCTTTAAATAGGGGCAGGGGATCTGACCGAAACCCCTCCACCCTTACTGATTGTGAACGACCAGAACAGTAACTCTTGAACCAATCCAGACAGCTCTCAGATAGTCCTATACCTCTTAGCCTATCTAGCAATATTTCATGGTCCACAGAGTCAAAAGCCTTTGCCAGATCAACGAATGCAGCTACACAATATTGCTTGTTGTCAATGGCACATATAATGTCATTGAGAACCTTAAGTCTAGCAGTGATACAACTATGGCCAGATCTGAAGCCAGACTGAACCTGATTAAGAACATTATAGGTCTCCAGATGGTGCGTAAGCTGCTTGTTGACCATCTTCTCTAATATTTTAGAGAGACAGGGCAAAATGGAAATGGGTCTGTAGCAATTTAGATCTGAATCATCACCCCCTTTAAAAAGTGGGATTACAGCTGCAGATTTCCAGTCCCTCGGGAAAACACCAATTTGGAGAGAGAGATTAAAAATGCAAGAGATAGGTGCTGCAATAATATAAGCTGATTTCTTTAAAAATAATGGATCCAATTCATCCAATCCGGCAGATTTATGAATTTCCAAGCTAAGCAATTCCCCAAGTACCTCGGTCTCTTGTATCGACTGAAAGGAGAAGGAGGGGGAACCCAAGACAGGTGAATGCATAACAGATGCCAAGTTGGCAGGGGAACAATTAAAAGTATCGGAACTATTCTCGAAGGCACAGCCAGCATTAACAAAATATTTGTTAAAATGATCGACCATTTTTGATTTGTCTGTTATAACAACACCATCATATTTAATTACAGTAGGCAAACAGGAGGAGATGTTTTCATTTTCCATTGATTTTATGATATTCCAGAACTTTCGGGAATCAGTATTATTAACAGTCAAATGATGTTTAAAATAACTTGATTTTGCCTGTCTTATAGACTGAGTGCATTTATTTTGTATAGCCCTATATGTTTGCCAGTCAGAGATATTATTAGAAATCTTTGCTCTGCGCCATAGAGTGTGTTTTTGGCGAATAAGCTCTGACAAATCTGGACTAAACCAAGGGCTAAGACGATTTTTTTGATCCTGAGAGGAGCATGTTTGTTCAAAACATATTAAAATATGCCCATGCCTCTTCAACTTCAGGAATAAGCCCAATTCTGTACCAGTCCATATCAGCCAGGTCATTCAAAAAAGCCTGTTCATTAAATTTTTTCAAAAAACGTTTGAAAACGAGCACCGGAGGATTTCTTAAGGTGGTGCCCTTGCGAACACAGACTATATTACAGTGATCACTAAAGCTTTGACAGAGCACTCCAGATGTATACCTCTCTGGCCTATTAGTAAGAATAATATCAATTAATGAACCAGATTCCATAGTCTTAATATTATATCTTGTAGGGGCCTGCACAATCTGGGACAAGTTAAGTGCATCCAGTTGTAACTGTAAGGATGATGGAGGGTCAAACATATCCCAATTCAAGTCCCCTAACAAAATAAATTCAGAAGAGATGTAAGGAGCAATTATTTCACTTAAAGCAGTTAAAGCACATGCAGGAGCAGAGGGCGGTCTATAACAACCAGCTACAGTGATAAAAAATGTTTTAGATAAAATAATTTTTAAAAGTATTAACTCAAACTGTTTAGCAACAGATTTTGAGGTAATTACTGAGCACTGTAAATTATCCCTACAATAGACAACAACGCCCTCACCTTTAGAAATTCTATCTTGACGAAAAGTGTTGTAACCAGGAATTGAGACAGCAAAATTAGAAATAGATTTCTTAAGCCATGATTCAGAGATGACAAGAATATCAGGATTTGCAGTGTGAACATATGCAGTAAGCTCAGCAACTTTAGGGAAACGACCAGAAAATGTATTTACCCTGCAATGTGTGTGTGTGTGTGAGGGAATATATGTATCGGTTTGTAGAAGTAAGAAAGCACAATGCTTATTGTGATTTATTGGATGGGAGGCGCGCTACAAATAATGTTTGGTGGAGAGAAAAAATGCGGAAAAATGCGGCAACACTGGCTTGAACTACGGGTGATTCATAGGGTCGGACAGAGCCTGCTTTAATGTCGCTATTTTTAACTGTTCATGCATAACTGTCATTTTAATTTTGACAGCTCTAAATTCAACAGAGCCCATGGCTGATAGTAAAATAAATAGCTTTTATCATCTGATACTGATTATTATCTCTCTCTCTCTCTCTCTCTCTCTCTCTCTCTCTCTCTCTCTCTATATATATATAATAATGTAGTGATTGATTATTTTATTGCAGAGAGAGAGAAGAGATGTACTCTTCAGCTGAAAAAAAAGAGTATGGGAGTATATGGTCACCAGCATATGTTGAAGCAGACTAGAAATTCATGCTGTTCTGTTTAAAAGATTGTCTAGTTACATAGATATTTTCACTTATGATAAAATGTCAGAGTGACAGTAAAATTGTCAGTGCTTCAAGAGCTAGTGGCCCATTTCTCACCCATTTCGATATGTCAACGACATAAACGAAGCAAATTACCAAAAACGTTTTTCATCATTCTTCAGGTACAGGGAAAGTGGGGAGAATGGATTAAATGAGAAAACCTGAAATTTTGGAAAACGTGATATCAGTTAAATGTCTTTTGTTAATGGGTTTTAAACTACTACTACTACTACTACTAATAATTCGTCCCAAGTATTATGCCTGTAGCATATTTTTATATACAAACACACAATACCACGAAAGATAATTTCACATAAAGATGTCAAGACTATGAAAAAAAAGGTTTACCAAAAAAAATGGGGCCTTTTTTTAAGCATACATTGCATTGCAAAACAGCTTTGAAATATTTAGGAGGGAGATGTATATTTATAGGGACAGAAATCAATAGCCCTTGTGGCTGTGTGATCCATTTGTTTCAGATCTGCCCCGAGGACATAGCTGATATAATCAGCCTCAGAAATATGAGGCATTTTCTGGTCGTTTCCACTGCGTCTGATGAACAGCGCATTGCTTGTTTACAGATTCAGCAGATGTGGTTCCTGTGTTGCAATGTAGTCAGATGGGAACGGTAATTTACCCTGCAATGTGTGTGTGTGTGTGTGTGTGTGAGAGAGCGAATATATGTATCCGTTTGTAGATTGTAGCAAGTATAACCTGTACCCTTGAAAAAGACTAATGAAAAGAAAAAAAACAAAACAAAACTTTCACTCTTAAACTTGAACTGCATAGCCGATTAATTTCCATGGAAACACAAGGGCATTTAGAACAAAGCAAATACAAACATTCTGAAATCAAAGTGCAAATACAGTGTATCAGGCATTTGCATTTTATACACATTAAGACAAAGACGTTTTGGAGGTATAGGTAACAAATGGAAAAAAAAAAGTTCTTATTTGTAAAGCCAAGACTGGAATAAATCACCTCTTAGATTTACTGTATCTCAAGCAAGTGTACAGTAGAATGTGACCATGTGATATTTGTGAATAGATTGAATCTATATAAATCAATCCTATTCCTGCAGGTTGTTTATCAAATTATGCTATTAATGTGATGGATAGCTTGTTCCTTTGAATGCAACAGTCCAACAAACATAATAAAATATGGTTAAATTAAGCTATTATTTTTCATCTAGTTGATGAATTATACAGTTTGTCTTTATATGTAAATTATTAAAGAACAAAATATAAATTAGGTGTGTTAGGCATGGCTGTTATTTGTATACTGTATGTATATGTATCTATTTTTATTAATAATAAAATGTTATGTTTAAACCTGTCATTATTTTTGCACGTCCATTTGGTGACATTAGTTGAATTCCAAACTCCAGCTCCAAGCACAAGCTGAAGTTCAGCATTTGTAATTAGTATTGACTATTGCAGTCAAACAGCAGGAGCCTGAGGCTGTCCTAGTTGATCTCGATCTCGATCTCGAATAGACAGTGGTAAAACTCCAGGGCTTATTGTGATAAGGTCATAATCTGCCTTGTTAGCAAGCATTGTCCTTCCAACTGTGTCTATGTGTAAATCAGCTCTGCTTGTTTGACTCTGGCATTTGTAGCATTTTTTTTCCTAGTTTAGAGAAAGCTGCAGTGTGAAACGCTGCTTTAAAAAATGCTTGTAATCATGAATTCAGTACAACAATCAAAGCATATTATTCTCTATAAAACTCTTTCTTCATATTCATAACACATTTCTTATGACAGACTGTTCGTAGCCTTTAGGTTTTTCTGAGTTTCCACAGAACAATGTCACAATGGAATACTTGGATATGGACACCCGCAGCACTCCAACAGAAACCTGAATCCTATTTAGTCTCCCTTGGGATCTGAACAGTCAACCCTTCAGTTTCTCACTCAAATCCTCTGAGCCACATCATTGACAGTTAACCACAGTCTTCAACACACTGCAGCGTTTAATTAAAGGTTTGCATGCGCAGTGCTAAATTGACTCCCTCTTCCCCCATGGATTTAATAACAAAAAGGAGAAGCACTTTGTGGCTCTGGAGGTGTTCACTAAATGAAAGTTGGGTAAGATGGGGTAAGATCCTGCCAACAATGTGCATTTATTTTTAAAGCTGTGATATATATATATATCTACTATATATATAATATATTATATATATATTAATATATATATATATATATACAGTATGAGCAGGATGATGATTGCATCACCAATGTATCAAGTTTATTCTAGCTAAAGCATTCTTTTTTAATCAACACACTTGAATTAGGTTCATAAAAATGCAGAATTTTGAGCAAAAACACATCGGATAATATTCAGTACGATTATCAAAGCATAAATCTAGTAAATCGCTTCCATCAACATGCACACTTGCAACAGTACATACGACCACTTTCTGGATCCACATTTCACTCGCTAACATTAGTCAGTTTTCATTTATATGCGGTTAATATTGATGATCGCATAATTTTTCATATGCATCTGTTTACATAAGAGATCGCTCTTTTCTCCATCCTGTTCACGTGTGTTTTTGTTCGGGAGGGTTTGTACTTGTTCAGAAGATGTGAAATAGCGCCCCCGAGTGTATAACAGTGAAAACACGAAAAAAGGTAAAAACTCATCTTTGGCGAGGAAGCGTTTTCTTGTAAAAGACGAGATATCTCGTCAATGGCGGGGACAGAGTAAAAGGGACATTGGCTGGTAATTTTCCACAAGTTAGTATGATTCTTTAGAGTCTTCATGAAAAGTCTATAACATACTTTGATTAAAAATGTCTCAATGGTAGTGTAAAACAACACCCTTTTTACAAACAGCTCTGTCCACAGCGTCCCGTTTCGGTGCATGCCTCTTTAAATGATAATGAGCTACTGCTCACCCCACCCCTCTCTTGCATGGGGCTTGTCGACACAAGACACGCGAGTTGCTGCCTTAGACTCCGTATATGGCAGGAGGTGGTCTTATTCAAATAGCTAGCTATCTATGTAGAAACCAGCTCCAAATTGAAACATCTCCTTCATCAAAAGGAACAATCTTTTTTCAAGTCATTTTCGTCATTTTGTTTATTTCAGCAGAATATAATTAAAATGTTAAATATTAATCTCCTTAGCGCTACGCTGATCAAAGTCGCTGGATCAAAATTCCACAGCGAGAAAACTATAATGCACCAAGGCAAATATAAAACAAACGATTATTCATGTTTCACAGTTATGCATCGTTCGTTTCCCTCACCTCCCGATCTGAGTCGTTTGTTCTATGCACCCTGTAATGGAAACAGAATTGATTAGTTAATATCTTGAGTATTTGGGTTTGAATCATTCGTTGATCCCATCACAGTATATAAGGCTAAAAGGCTCTACAGTTCTGGAAACAGAAACAGAATTGATTACTTAATCTCTCGAGTCTTCGTGTTTGAGTTGCTTGTTCTATTGTCACCGCTTCCCGGCTCAGAATCTTACAACAAACACAACCATTACATATTATTGACTGTTATTATATCTAGGCATCTTTGCTTTATCATATGGATAAAGTTTAAAGTGTTAACCAACTCTTTATTACCACATGACATGTGGCCAAGTTACCCATACTAGGAATTAGTGCATTAGCATTTATCCTAAGTGCACACACACACAGCAGTGAACACACACACACACCCGGAGCAGTGGGCAGCCATTTATGCTGTGGCGCCCGGGGAGCAGTCGGGGTTTGGTGCCTTGCTCAAGGGCACCTCAGTCGTGGTATTGAAGGTGGAAGAGAGCGCTGTACATTCACTCCCCCCACCTACAAACCCTACCGGACCTGAGACTCGTATCATGGCAGCATGACAGTTAACCATCATGACAGAAATTCACAAATGCATAAATTGTAAGAAATGATAAAAAAAGCTACAATTTGAGATCAGAAATGCATCAAATAACTGTTAACGTGTTTGAAAGGAAGGTTGGGCATTATTAAGTAATTTCTGTTTCCAATACTGCTGTCATGTCACGTGACCAAAGAACGAATGACTCAGACCCGAAGACTCGGGAGGTGAACTAATCATTTCTCTTTCCGGTACATACTGCATAATCTCTAGTCTATAGGGCTAATAATTTCTGTTTCCAGTTAAGAACCAATAAGATGTTGCGCATGGACAATCAACACAAAATTAATGAATCCATCGCTGAGACAACTCGATGTTCCCGAGTCATATTAATGATTCATTCAAATTGAACAAATCATTAATGAATGACATATAACTAACTCAGACAGCCCATAACAAACTGGCTGCGTGTTTTATTTTCAGCTTTTCTGAGCTGGCAGACATACCAGAAACCTAACTAAAAGCAAATAAATAAATAAATAAATAAAAAGTGCTAAAAAAGTAACATTTTCATCCGAAGTGTCATTGATATAAAATATTCAATCAACTATTCTATTCAAATTGTATTTTTGCAATTTAGTTGAATAATTGAATAACCAATGTAAAAAGTAAAAGTGACTCATCTAAAAGGTAAATTAATTATATAACTTATATACAGACATATCAAAATATTATAGAAGCCTGTTTCCACCACGGAATAATACAAATGAAAAAGGTAATTGCACATTTTTTATAAAAATGAAAAAGGTAATTTAAATGAAAAATCACCATCACTAGTCCATCTGAAATGCACAAACACAGGCAAGTGGAGTGATAGCCTACAAAGTCCCAGCGCCCCCAGTAGACCGGAACATACTGTTGCATAAAACATATTTACAACATATTTACATAAAACATATTTACAATAATAACAGGCTTTGCAAAATGTTATATAAACCACCCATCACTCAAGTGCATGACAAAATGTGCCTTAGTAAATGAGATTTAGTT
This sequence comes from Sinocyclocheilus anophthalmus, assembly GCA_018155175.1. NCBI lineage: Eukaryota > Metazoa > Chordata > Actinopteri > Cypriniformes > Cyprinidae > Sinocyclocheilus > Sinocyclocheilus anophthalmus. Next base: position 37,732 of record JADLZN010004190.1, read on the forward strand.
ACAAATCTTATGTTAATGCCACCACTGATACCATTAGAATATAAACATGAACATAAGCCATTGTGATAAACAGTGTAGCGTCTGGACCAATCAAACACACAATATATATTTTGTTTTTATATTTAACAAATACACTGTAAACCCCCTCAGTTAACAAGCCATATGAGGACCCATGAACCCTTCCCCCCGAAATGCGTAACACCCCAGGAAGCCGAACAGGCCCCTGGTTGCATGGCAACCAACGCTGATATCACTGGTTTTATTGGCCAAAAGTATGTAAAGCAGGGGAAATCCCTGCATGTCCCAGGGCAAGATGCAGTGTAGAAATTGACTTTTCTACTAATTAAGTCATAGGAAAACCTTTCTGTGAATGAACACACATGATCCTTCAGTCCATTGTGTCTATTATTGTCATCAGTGTATTTGTCTGGACATTGTATACTGTGTGCAGACTTATAATCGAAACACACTCCTGTAAGCTTACATATATATATCTCTACCATGTTTAGTATCTATGAATTCGTCTTTTGATGATCTAAATGAGAGTGTATATTATATTTTGGTACATAGGCAATATATATTAGGTCCTGAGAATCTTTAGTAATTTCGATTCAAGTCCATTTGCAAGTTACCATGCTTAGAGAACAAAGGGGTCTTAAACCCTCCAGCAATTGCCACCTCCAGCTCGGAATTTTCATCTTTCTCATTGGACAACTCCATCTTGAGAGGCGGGGACCTTCTCCGACCTTAAAGGCCCTGCTCCAGGGAACCTCCCAGTCGGTGGTTTTGTTGAATTCTGAGAGGCGTTGATAAAAACGCTTCCGGAAAGCTAAGCTCGTGCCATGCTTCGGCCTTGTCCTTTCCATTCATCAAATTACTCTGACGCAAACTGGTTCTTTCTCATCAACCAACTTCAGCAAGATCTTGGGCCTTAAGATTGCATCAGGAATCTCTTTCAGACAGCCGAGACTTGCAAGTATCAAACTTAGTCTTATTAATTGATACATTAAGTATCAGTTACACCTTTTTACAAAGGTGTGTTTGAACTAAGAATCTGACGTTTCACTCAGGTGTAGATCCTCTGAATATGCAAATGGTTCTATAACTTCATAGTCCTTATTTCTCTTCTCTGTCACTGATAAAAAAAAAAAAAAAAAAGAAAAAAAAAAAAAAAAAACAAAAAAAAAAAAAAAAAAGCTTCAACCCGTTCCTAACCAACTGCCGTTGTGTGTGTGTGTGTGTTTGTGTGTATGTGTATGTTAGACCAGCTTAATGTGTTTATGTGTATGTTAGACCAGTTTATGTGTTTATGTAGTATGTTAGACTAGTTTAAGTGTTTATGTAGTTAATAAAACCTTACTTGTATCACACTTGACGTTGTTCATTGTTTGCTCATAACTGGAGTCACTTAATCATGCAGATTTATGCTACAAGCTATTTGTAGAATTGTACAGTAAGCCACAAAAAATACAAATATATTTCCCTTAACCAGGAAAACTAACGTTCTTATAATTGACAAGACAGTTGACCCTGAGAGGTCGGCTAAATATCTACAGCGGATCTAAAATATGAATAATTAATTATAACTAGTTATGGTTAATTATTCATATTTCCTCATGAGCTGAGTCGCTACAACAGCCTTGGACAGAAAGAGTGTTTGACTATAAATGTCCAGCCCATGGGAAACAAGTCAAGCGGTTTGATCATGTGAATTACAAGATTGTAAATTCTCACTGATATGATATAATAAAATTTGAATGGCCCATGCTATGAATAAATGTACCCTAAATGTCACTATTGCCAAACACACACCAAATAAAGTTGATAGGATACTGACTATAAAAAAAGCTAATTAATTGAGAGTTTGATTTGATATATTTTTAAATAATATTTAACCTCTTTATTTTATTTTTTATTTTTTTATAAAGCAAAAAACGACATTTGTGTGAAATGTTAGCTGATTAATTCAGTCAAGAGTGAATGTACACATATAATACATTTTATGTCTGTCAAAATGTGAACTCCACAGATGGATATTACTTGAAAATCTAGGACATTTGGCACACGAACAGTGATGTGAAAAGCAAATCCCAGAGTTAGGGCTTGTATCAAAGTCTCTTTGAACATCACTGATGTGACGCGCACCATGATGGCATTTAAAATATAAATTAGCATAAAGCATAAGTCTTCATGATTTATGCTTTTTAAACTTTCTTTAAGGAAATGCAGAGAAAAATGACAAAACTTAATTTTCCCATGCTTAATGTGAGTAGGATAGAGGCTAATATGCACAACACTATTTTAGCATATTCATGAGCAAATGTCTAGCAATTACTTTAGCATTTTATGTTATGACACATCAAGTCTAAGCAAGTCTATATTTTCACATTCATATTATAGTCATCTGAAGTTATCAGACCATGAAATAATCCACCATTGATTTACACTCATCTTTCTGGTGCTTCCCGCTTCTTCAAGCAAAGCCTGTTGTAACCTTGAGGATGACAATGGCTGATAGTATTCAGAGTTTAATTTGTCTGAGGTGCATGTGAGAATTATATAACAGAAATAAAGTGATGGGCATGGTTTCGGCTCCAGAGAAATGGAAGCGTCAGCGCATGTTCTGTTAGGAAGACTCAAATGCCACGTCATTCATTCATACTAATAGGTCAGACCAATCACTGCTTGCAACCTGGAGTATATAAGCACTGAACTTAGAGCTGCACAATTAATCACAATTAAATTGCAACGGTGATAAATTGCGATTAGGCAGAAGCTGCGATTGTCATGCGTATCCTTCAGTGAAGCACGGTTCTGTGATCAGCAGTAAATCTCCTTCCAAAGGCCAGAGGGCACTCTCACATTGAAACTCCAAATATGCCACGCAGAAGAAACTGTCTCAGGTTAGAAAAAAAAAAGCTTTGTAACCATGGTTCCCTGAGTAGGGAACGAGACACTGCGTCCTCTAGGGGTCGCTATGGGGAACGCCTCGTCGTGACCCGTGTCTGAAGCATACATTGAAAAAACACCAACAACACGTTGGCCGGCAACAGCCCATGACATCACTACCAGTGCGATTATAGTATAAATAGGTGCCGGGAGAACATGTCATTCACTTCTTTGTCTGAAGCTTGCGCTCGAAGCATGGCAGGAAGCCTAGAGGATGCAGTGTCTCGTTCCCTACTCAGGGAACTATGGTTACATAAGTAACCTGAGACGTTCCCTTTCAAGGGAACTTCGAACTGCGTCCTCTAGGGGTCGCTATGGGGAAATATCTACCCATTTCCACCATGCTGAGGGGAGTGCGGGCCAGAACCATGGCGAGCACTAAGTAACAACTTTACCATTTTCATGGTGAGTTGCCCCTGGGACATCAGACGGCTGTCCGTGACTTTATCCCCTACGGCCAAAGGCCTAGGCTACATACCCAACTTACCTGTTAGGGCCAGACTCCTGGGCCCGGGGTAGAGCTCCAGGCTTGGAATCATAATAGATTGCTTTAAGTGGATACGACCAAGAACCTAGTATCACACTAAGTCTTGGCCTGTCACACAGGGGCTACCGCTTGCTCTTGCATAAGCTCTGAAAGGAACTGTCTCAACAGACCTCTAGTGGCCACACCCTGTTAAAGTAGGTATCCTAGGATACCTAAGTGGAGTGGTGCCCAAGGTGAACAGGGCTTAAACCAGCTCAAGAAAGGGCACGAAGCAACCGCGCGAAGCCCTCACCATACAGGATTTTAGAAAAGAATGCAAAGAACCAGAGTGCGAACTTACCACAATGTGGATTTTAGAAAGTGTACAAAGACTTATGTGTACACTTACCATAACATGGATTTTAGGTTACCGTTCTAAGGGGGCTCTCGTGGCACTCTGAAAGAGCAGCTCATAGATGGAATGGTGCATACCAAACCCAATATGTTTGAGAGTCACCAACTCGATCTAATTATTCTAAAGGGCATTCAAAAACAAAATAAAACATAAATAAAAAGGTGGTGCAAAATTTAACTTTATCTATATATACTCAATTATGTATATAATGAATGCATATGCAGAAAAATGAATGGACGGTGATGTGCTGAAATCAGTAAAGACAATTTGTGAATTGACTATTTTATTGTTAAAATATGTAATTGGCTCATAATTAATTTAACATTTCAAATAGTAAAAAAAATAAAATAATGCTCAAATCTCTAATCTAAGCAGATATACATTGATGTTCATGACAAATGACGGGAAGTGACCCTTCACTCCATTACTCTTGTCAAACCATCGGAAAGAAAATGCAGCTCTCAGGTGAGATATTCTGGAAGTGCTCTGTAATAAACAATAACACCACCTGCTGCCGCTGCCGCATGACGTTTGAAGTTCAGCGTTTGACATTTCGCTTCAGTCTTTTTTTTAAACGGTGGCTGGTCAAAGAAGCGAGTCTTTAAATCCAGAGCGTTTGTGGATACACTGCTGGCATATTGGCAACTGACTCAGAGTTGACAAAGTTCAAAAAGCAGAAACCCATGTGTTCTTGAGGCTCTAAACTCCATCTTTGTATCTATCTTTAGTTTTTATCTATCTATCCGTCTTTTATCTTTCATTTCAAAGATTATTGTGAAGCTATACGGCTACAAAAGGTTGCTTCCACCACCACCACCACCCTGAAAAAAGACTTCAGGGGCCACGCGACTGTAGAAAACCCATTTATGTCCCACTGAGATGAATATGGACATTTTATCACACATTTTACGTGAGGAAGGCGGTTTATAAAAACACCTGGAGAGGTATCTAGTGTAAATCGTCTTCAGAGCCCGCAGCCCATGAAAGAACATTTAGAAGCCATTAGATTTCCCAGTTTTCCCGTCATGTTGCTCACCAGAGGCATGTTTTCTGAACTCACGGTACACACACATTTCAAATCACTGGAGCCATATCCACCGACTAAAGGAGTGGAAAAAAGAGAACATGGGACATTTCCAGGAGCGTGGAAACACCAATATGTTTGAAGCGTTGTAATGAGATTTTGATAAATCCTTTTTACCATTGCTGTTCTGTTCTGCTATGTCATTAAAGCCAGCCTCATCTTTGCCGACAAAATCCTGCATTACAAATGAAGATATTTTCTAGCTCAGGTTCTTGCATCTCTTGAGCGTTTGGAGTATTTTTTCTTATACCAGCACACAGATGTGATGACCTGTAATTTCATATCATTGCATCCTGTAATAAAGCAATATCCCTTATTAACCTTACTGCAAATAAATGATCACATAAAGGTCTTTCATGAGAGCTCTGATTTTATTATTATACCTCCAGGATGGTTTTGGTAATGCCATGAGACCTGGTGAGACTTATAACTGAAGGTTGGACCTGGAATATTACAATGAGCTCAATTGATATTTTAATAATGAGACATCCACATAAACATACAGTTAATAAAGTTGGGGCACACTTCGACTGAAGTCCATATGATCTGACAAATCTTTTGATCTAAACAATTATGCTAAAATAATTTATAATTTTTTTGACATAAATTGCGCCTATAAATGTCTTTACAAAATGACTATGTATTTAAGTATGTATGTATTTCTTTATATATGTCTTTATTTTACATTTAATAAAATGTAATTGTATTGGATAAGTTAGACCAGGTAGTAAGGATAAAGTAGCATACACTAGACAGTTGTCTTTTTATTTATTTATATTTGATTTATTTATTTATCATTACAAACATCTCATTACATTACATAAATGTCATACTTTATGTCCAACCATTTGTATTTTTTAAGAATTTTGATGACTTAATTCTACTGTACTATTAGATAAAAAAAAAATCCAAGAAAAGGAAATCAAAAATCAAAACTCAGCAGGTGTAAAAAAATGACTGGTAAATGATGGGCAGGATGGTATGGAAGCCCATTTCCGCCACTGAATAAAAAAAAAAAGAGGTAATTGCGACTTTTTATCTCACAATTCTGACATTTTTTCTCAGAATTGCGTGATACAAACTCGCAATTCGGGCTTTTTTTCTCAGAACTGCGTGGTATAAACTAGCAATTGCAGTTACAAAGTCATAATTGTGAGATATAAACTCGCAATTCTGAGAAATAAAGTCAGAATTGCGTGATAAAAACTCGCAATCTCTTTGAACATATTATTCTTTTAATTTGTCCGCACCTTCAAAATTGGACTAACTCTCCCCACCCGCATTGCGATTTTATATCACGCAATCTGACTTTATATCTCACAGCTGAGACAAAAAGTCAGAATTGCTAGTTTTTATCTCGCAATTGTGACTTTATATATCTCACCGTCTACTTATGCCGCAATTGTGAGTTTATAAATATCATGCATTCGAGAACCAAAGTCAGAATTGGGAGATAAAATTGCAATGTTACCATTTTTTTTTTTAATTCATTGGCGGAAACGGCTTCCATAGGATGGTCAAGCAATCAACTAATAAATTAGATAAAAGAACAACAACAAAAAAAGCACTTAATGAATTACACTAACTAACAATGAAAATTTTTCATGAAAAATGTAGATGTGTAATAATCCTATTATACTTATATTATCAATTTTACCATGAAACTGCTGAATGTTAGTACTACACCTACTACTACTACTACTACTGATGATATAATATACTAATAATAATAATAATAATAAAATAATCTAATCATAATAATAAATCGACAACAAAATGATTAAAGCTAAAATTTATGTGAAAACTGCAAATATAAAAAATAAATGCTCACGCAAAGAAAATATAAATACTATAATAGTGTATACATACTAAATCGACACCGTTGTTTAATGCAGATTAATAAAGAAGAGGGATGCATTCAATAGAATAATACGTCAGAGAACTGATTTGAAAAATAATACTTTTGCAGTGAATGTCAGAATCCCTCGATGGATATTCACAAAGTTCAGTTTGTGAACAAACAGTTCAGGACCTGAAGTCAAGATCATATTTAACTGAAGTAAATAAAGAGTCTGAACCACGAGAGATGTACTGCTCATCTCTTTAGGGTAATAATTTACCAGCACTATTCATCTGACACAAAGACAACAATTTGTCACTTAACTGTAGGATGTCACCTCCAGTTATTACAGACAAAATATATCATTCACCTTTTGTCTGAACCCTACCTTTTACCCCTCTCTCTTTTCTTCCTCTTTCTATCCGGACAGGTCACAGTCAATCACGAACACAAATGGCTGATACCGTGCATAGAAAAGGGCACTCGAGTGCTTAGTCAGAGAGCTTCCCAAACTTCTCCAGCACTGACGCTCAGATGAGAGTCACAAGAAGCAGCAGCAATTATCATAATTATTCCTTTTTAAGTGTTCAATTAAGAGAGCAGCTCGATGACTGAACACATTCATTTTTATGTTGGTGTCAGAATGATTTAATGGTTTATTAATCACACAGGAGGCAGGATAGAGGACATATGCTACCTCTGCCCATTCCTTTAGCCCGTCCCACCAGCCACCCATTCCCACTGTGTGCCACTGAAATAGGTTTCCGGATGCTGACTGGGCACACAGAACCACAGATGTCTTCCGATCAATGTAGCCGACACAAAAATGACTCGCATATAATTATTCAGAATCAATGTAAATAGAAATCTGACACGTTTCACTTTTACTTTATATTCATATATCATAAAGATCAATAATTCACTTCTGGACATACTAATCAGTGCATTTTAAAGCTGAAGTTTCTTGCAAAATGCTAATAAAAAGCCAAAGCAAAGTATACTTTTACCTCTTTAAACCCTATAAAGCCTACTGAATCATTTTGATACGTAAAGACAGCTAAATTCTCAGCAAGATCAAAACTTTGGTGAAAGACTTGTTGTACAAAATATACGCCGTCATATTGTCTGAATGAAAAAAGTTTATACTTTTTCTTTTCTTTTTTTAGCAAGTATAAGACCTTTTAAGATAGTGTAAATGTTTCAGACTTCTTTGAGAGAAGCTTTTCTGATTTTTATAAAGTAAATATAAGAATAACTTCTATATTGCTAGTTCATTTACTGGACTGAAGCAACTTAGGTTTACTTGTTAATCCATGCATAATATTTTAGAAAAATCATATTAAAATGTGAGCATCCAATATGATACATTAGGCTTTTGAGGAAGGTTTGTTTGTTTATTATTACTCCTCAATCACTCATTCATTATACGGCATAGTACTATGTTTTGTCCCCTTTAAAAAAAAGCTACACATTTCCATAGTGTCACTATATATACCATAATAGTCCAAAAACCGCGGATCATTTTCTCTCTATTTTTTTTCAATTGATGATATAATATATATATATATATATATATATAATATATATATATAATATATATATATAATATCACTAAAAAAATATATGGGCATTCTGCATTGTGTGTGTGTGTGGTATGTATGTGACTTTATTCATAGTGCATTGTTTCCACGTTAAGGGCACTGAAAGCGATTATTCTTATTTATTATTATCTTATGATTCATTCAGTCTTCGCTCGTTTTGCTAACAAGCAGACCATCATGTAGGCATACATGGAGGCCTTCTCTCAATTACTAGTCTTTAGTAGCATTACTGCTCATACAAAAAGCCCCACTGCTCTTGATTTTGTTCCCCAAGGGTGGTGTGTGTGTGTGTGTATAGGTCTGTTATCATCCAGTAGCCTCTGTCCTGATGGTATAGAACTGCCGTTTGCTTGCCTGAATTATGCATTCAGGAATGCAATTACCTCCCGTTACTCCACCAGAGACCGTTTGTGAGATTGAAGAGAAAAGAGCCATTTGTATGTTTGCACACAAACATTCATAATCGCGTATTCATTCGGTCAAAACTCCTCTGAATTAGAATTTTTCTACTATTAAATCAGTCAAAATTGTCCTTACTGATCTCAACAAATCACTATTAATTTGGCTGGAAACAGTTGAGTCATAAGGTCATTCTCCAAGGCCCACAAAAGTCAGGAAATAAAATATATAATCAAGAGGTGCAAAGTTGAAATTGTCTATTATATTTGGGTTTATATTTTGATAAAAAAAGTTTCCCCTTCAGGAACTCGAGCTGCGTCGAAGTTTGGGAACGCCCTTGCGTGACCTGCTTTCTGAAGCACGTGTCAAATCAGCCCAATGGAGTAGCGAGACGTCACGGGTGGGGTGACGTAAGCACCAGAAAGTATCAAAGCGCATCCGCAAACCAGCAAACCAGCAAACCAGCTTCTGCTCTTCAGTAGAGCTCTGTGTATGTGTCTGTCTATTTACTGTTGTCTGTCCGCACAAGCATATATAAAAAAACAATCATGAAAAAGTATATGGCGAGCGAACGGCATTACAAATGCTGTGTTCCTCCCTGCCCACGATATCTGGCGGTGGGGGATACACACGATTTGTTTGTCGTTTGTTTAGGAGCGGAGCATGTCAGCTTTCGAGCAGCTGATTGTCAGCACTGCGAGCTCTCGCTGCGCACGCTCCACTCTCGCCTGGCCGTGTTTGATGAGAGCGGCCATGCTCGCGATTCCCCCACGACAACAGTCCGCTGTGCCTCGGCAACAGCTGACCGCTTCCAGCGCGGATCGCGGGTGGGTTTAGCGGAGGGATCCGAGACGGGCTCGTCCTTTCCTCGGTCCTCACCCGCTAGATCCGCGGCTCTCTCTCACGGTTCGGAAGCCCGCACTGCTGTTTCTTCCACCCCCCCAGAGAGAGAGCCAGACGCTTCATCTATCTTCCTCCGAGGAGGTGGATGTGATGAGTGTCGAGACAGAGGAGACTGTGGACTCGCCACCACAGTCCCTCGCGTATGTGGTGTGATTCGTGATTATGGGGGGGGTGTGTTTCGTGCATTCGCCAAAATAAAATATCGTTTGGCCAGCCTAGAACAGGACGCACGTCCTAAAAATAATTAGACGAGCATATTCTGAATCCAGATCACAGCCTTCACAACAGGGCCTTCCATTTTTCCCCGATCTCCATGCCGAGGTGTCAAGATCGTTGAAGAAACCATACTCATCCCTATTACATCAGACGCTTGCGAGCTATCTCTCCCCATTCTCAGCATCGTCCCTGAAGGCCCCGATGCTTCCCACCAGGCCCGTTAGGCTTATATCGAGTCTGGTTGAGAAAGCTTATACGGCTGTAGGTCAGGCTGGCGCATGTTTGCACACCATGGCGTTGTTACAAGCATACCAGGCTGACCTGCTAAGGGGTGGGACTGCTGAGCGGCAGCATCCCAAGCCATAAAGCTCCTCATATCGCGAGTCTCAAAAACTGAGCGTTGCAACCCGCACCCCTCCACGGAAAGATCGGGGGTCGGGGCGACGCTTTCAGTCGGGGTCTTCTAGACCGAAAACTATTTTGCGGACCGTTATTTTGTCTAAGAGGTTCTCGGCTAAATGGTCCTACCATTGTCATGTCCCTGAGGGCAGCCCACCTGGGGATGAAAGGATAACACCTCAGTATACGGTTCCCAATCCTCCTCAGTGCCCTCACAGAGGCTTATTGATACCCCTGCCACCCTCGTGCTTCAGGGCTCAGTGAGCTCCGATGAGCGACAATCCCAGCTGCCCGCCCGGCAACGGTATGGGGGGGGGGGGGGGGGGTGGGGGGGGGGGTGGGGGGGGGGGGGGGGGTGGAGGGGGGGGGGGGGGGGGGGCGGCCGGGAGAGCGCGCCCCCTCAAGTGATTGTTCTACACAGCAGTCTTGTTTCCTTCATGTGCCCTCACTGAGGTTCATTGATATCCCCTGCCAACCTCGGTGCCTTTCTACTGTTAAAAATGTAAAAAATGGATGACCAATAATTTTCTTCTATTAAATTCGGATAAAACAGAGATATTACTTATTGGACCAAAAACAGTACACAGAATCTCTTGGATTACAATTTGCAACGAGACGGATGCACGGTTACTTCCTCTACAGTCAAAAATCTGGTGTTATATTAGATAGCAACTTGTCTTTTTCCCATGTTACAAAAACGGCATTCTCCCATCTTATAAACATTGCCAAGCTACTAAACATCTTACCTGTTTCTGATGCAGAAAAGCTAAATCATGCATTCATGACCTCTAGACTGAACTACTGTAATGCACTGCTAGCTGGTTGTCCTTCATCTTCAATAAACAAGCTACAGATCGTCCACAAGCAGGCGCTAGAGTCCTTACCAGGTCAGAAAATATGAATCATATTACGCAATTTTACAGTCTCGCACTGGCTCCGTTCCGTATAGCAGTTACAAAATATTATTACGTCCTATAAGGCCCTTATGGGTTAGCTCCTGCGTACCTAACTAGTCTTCTACGACGCTACAATCCATCACGCTCCCTAAAGTCGCAAAATTCTGGACTTTTGGTAGTACTTAAGATAGCAAAGTCCACTAAAGGAGGTAAAGCTTTTTCGCATCTGGCTCCCAAACTCTGGAATAGCCTTTCCTGTACCGTTCGGTTTCAGACCACCTCTTGACACATCTCTTGGCCAAGCATTCAAATAATGCATCTCATAATGTTTTACTGCAGTCATAATCTTTTACTGTAGTTATATCTGATCAAATGCACATTTTCATTCTTTTGCTTGTGTTGAACACATAATTTTTGCTTGGTTGGAACAGCAGCTACGCTATTATGTTTGTATTTGTTTCTCTGTTTTTGCCACGGGATGTCTAGGATATACACAAGCTTCAGTCTGGATCCAGACACCTGAGAAGAGATGATGCCAACCACTCAAAGGACCTCAGATGATGCCAACACTGAAACAACATACACAACTACCACATTTTGCTATAAATTTGATTGCATCATATAATAACTGCTGTAAATAGTGTTCCTCGTCTGTTTTATACTCTATATGATTTTTTCCGTTCGGCTGGTTTCTTCTGGCCAGAGGAGAACTGGTCCCCCTACTGAGCCTGGTTTCTCCCAAGTTTTTTCTCCATTCTGTCACCGATGGAGTTTTGGTTCCTTGCCGTTGTCGCCTTTGGCTTGCTTAGTTGGGGACATTTCATTTCCAGCGATATTGTTGACTTGGTTGCACATATACTATTTAAACTGAACTGTGCTGGATGTTGACATCACTGAATTCACTGATGAACTGTCTTTAACTGAAAAATTAGTGTTTACTATTGTCATTTTGCCTTATTGACACTATTTTCCTAATTAATGCGTTCAGATTGCTTGTCACAATCTTATTGTTAACAGCGCTATATAATAAGGTGACTTGACTTACTTGACTCAGGGCTCAGTGCGCTCCGACGAGTGAAATTCCCAGCTGCCGCCCGGCAACGGTACGGCACCGGAGAGCTCGCCCCCTCAAGTGAGGGTGCTACAGCAGTCAGGCTGGTCGTTCCCTGCCGGTCATCTGCTTCAGGGCACCGAACTGGCTCCTCTAATAATACCAGAGACCAGCCTCGAGAGGCTGGTTCCCTTAGTAGATTTTCTGGTAGCGTGGAAACTTCTACCAAATATCTCAAAATGGGTCCTGCATTTTGTAGAGAAGGTTACAGAATCCAGTTAGGTTCTCGTCTGCCTCATTTCAACGGGGTCATCCCCACGCTATTGGCCCCCGAGCAGGCTCTGGTAATGGAACAAGAAGTAGATACTCTCTTGAGGAAGGTGGCCATAGAACGTGTTCCTCCTCTCTCTTGAGAGCGTCTGGGTTCTACAGCCGTTAATTTATCGTTCCGAAGAAGTATGGGGGGGTTGCTTCTGATCTTAGATCTCCGTCTTCTGAACCGCGCTATCAAACGGCTTCGGTTCAAGATGCTCACTATCAAGCAGATAGTATCTCAGATCCAGTCCGAGGACTGGTTTGTTACGATAGATCTCAGAGACGCTTATTTCCATGTTTCCATCCTCCCTCAAAACTGGAAGTTCCTGAGGTTTGCTTTCAGGAGCAAAGCTTACCAATATCGGGTCCTTCCCTTCAGCCTAGCACTCTCACCCCATACTTTCACAAAGTGTGTGGATGCTGCTCTGGCTCCACTGTGACTCCAGGGCATCTGCATACTCAATTACATCGATGATTGGTTGATTCTAGCTCGATCGGAGCAGATGGCGGCTCGGCATCGAGATGTCATCCTCGCCCATATGAGAGAGCTGGGGTTAAGACTAAACACCAAGAAGAGTGTTCTTTCTCCACTACAGAGAACCACTTATTTAGGCGTGGTGTGGGACTCAACCTCGATGCAGGCACGTCTGTCTCCTGCTGGAATCGAGTCAATCCTCACGACAGTCACAAGAGTAAGAGAAGGCCAGTCACTCACTGTCATACAGTTTCAGAGACTGTTGGGTCTGATGGCAGCTGCGTCCAACATGATAACTTTTTTGCTGTACATGAGACCCTTGCAGTGGTTGCTCAGGACCAAGGGATTTTCCCCGAGGGGTAATCCGCTTTGCATGATCAAGGTCACGCGGCGATGCTTACGTGCCTTAGACATGTGGAAGAAACGTTGGTTCCTGGTTCAGGGTTCAAGGCCCACTTATGGCTCCCCCTTTTTTCCCTTGTCGTCGCGTAACGCTAACGACGGATGCCTCTCTCACGGGCTGGGGAGCGGTCATGAGTGGCCACTCTGCCCGTGGTCTGTGGAGTGGTCGCCATCTCACTTGGCACATCAATTGCTTGGAAATGCTGGCCGTGTTTCGAGCTCTGAAACACTTCCTTCCAGACCTAAGGGGGCATCATGTGCTTGTCCGCACAGACACCACATCGGTGGTCTCCTACATCAATCAGCAGGGGTGTCTGCGTTCGCGCCCCTTGAACAAGCTGGCGCGCCAGATCCTTCTGTAGGCTCAGGGGAAGCTCCTCTCTCTAAGAGCAGTTTATATCCCTGGGTATCTAAATCAGGGGGCAGATATCCTGTCGAGACAGGGGGATGGAGGCTCCACCCCGAGGTGGTGGAGCTCATTTGGAGGGAATTTGGCCAGGCGGAAGTGGATCTATTTGCATCGCAGGAATCGACACACTGTCCTCTCTGGTTCTCCCTCACACATCCAGCTCCTCTCGGACTGGATGCTATGGTGCAGACTTGGCCGAGGCTTCATCTGTATGCTTTTCCCCCTATTGCTTTGCTCCCGGGAGTTCTGGAGAGGGTATCCGGATGGGGTCCGTCTGTTGCTAGTAGCCCCGTTCTGGCCGGCCCGAGTATGGTTTTCGGACTTGGTGTCCCTCCTCGATGGCTCTCTGCTGGAGATTCCGATCAGGAAGGACCTCCTCGATCAGGCGGGGGGCGCCATTCTTCACTCCCGCCCGGAGTTTTGGAAGCTGTGGGCATGGCCCCTGAGAGGGCACAGCTCCTAGCATCTGGTCTCAACTGAGGTTGTTGAGACTATAACTCCAGTCCATAGCTCTCGCCACTAGGAAACAGTACGCCTTAAAGTCAAAGCTTTTCACTTCATGGTGCGGACAGCGAATGCAAGACCCAGTCAACAGCCCAATTGGTACAGTTCTGGAGTTTCCGCAGGAGCGATTCTCCGCAGGGTTATCTCCCTCAACTCTGAAGGTATACGTGGCGGCCTTAGCTGCTTACCTCGCCCTTCTGGGTGGTCAATCATTGGTAAGACACCCACTTATCACTCGTTTCCCCCGTGGTACCCTGAGGTTGAGGCCGGTACAGCGCACTAAGGTGCCCTCTTGGGACCTGGCTGTGGTTCTGGAGGGGGCTTATGCAATGCCCCTTTTGAACCCATAGAAGAAGTTCGGTCATGTTGCTCAGGCTCAAGACCATCTTTCCCCTCGCTATTTCTAACTAAAAAAGATCGGGAATCTTCAGCACTTTCTGTTTCGTGCCTCTGGAATTTGCTCCAGGCATGGTTATGGCATTCCTTTACCGAGGGCCGGGTTTTGTCCCCCTATGTGCCCACTTCGCACCAAGGTGCCCATAGTACTTCAGGCATTCTGTCCTCCTCTGTTCCAGGAATTAGGCCAAGAAAGGCTTAATCTGCTCTGTCTAGTTCGAGCACTGGACGCTTACGCACACTGAGTTGCCCCGTCGCGTAAGGCAGATCAGTTTTTTTTGTTTGTTTTGGTCTGCCAAAGATGGGATTTCTGGCGACCAAGCAGACTACGGGTAGGTGGGTGATCGAGGCCATCTCACTAGCCTACGAGACCTCTGGCCTCCCGTCACCTATGGGGATCAGAGCACACTCGACCAGGAGTACGGCGGCCTCCAAAGCTTTCAACTTGGGTGTTGCCTTGCAGGACATTTGTGCTGCGGCATGCTGGTCCTCTCCACACACTTTTGTCCATTTTTTACAACCTAGACCTGGCATCTACACCAGGTTCCCAAGTTCTCTCTTCGTGACGTGCTCGCAAGATACACACACAGGTAAGGACTTGGTAGTATGCGCAGTGGGTATTCCTCGTTCCCAAAGCGACTTCGAACTCGCTCGAGTTCCTGAAGGGGAACATATCAGGTTACCGTTTTAACCATGGTTCCCCGAGGGAAAGAGATGCTGTGTCTCTTTGCCATACTTCCTGCATCCCTGCAGGCGCTACTTCATCGAAGCTGGTTTGCGCTCTGCTGGATGCACTTTAATACTTTCTGGTTCTTACGTCACCCTGCTCGTGACGCCTCGCTGCTCCATTGGACTGATTTGACGCATCTTCAGATATTGATATTGATCAGACTTGATATGATCATGATTTCTTTTTTTCTTCTGAACACAAAATAATATATTTTGAAGAATGTGGGTGACCAAACAGTTGCTGGTAGCCATTGACTTCTATAGTATTTTTTTCCCTACTATGGAAGTCAATGGCTGCCAGACTTGAACATTCTTCAAAATATCTTCCTTTATGTTCCACACAAGAAAGAAACTCATACAGGTCTGTAACAACTTCAGGGTGAGTAAATTATGACAGAATTTTCATTTTTGGGTGAATAATCATTTAAGTGTTAATAAATATAGTCATTAAACAGTACTCTTTTTAGGTACACTTAAGTGGTCTTTTATATCATTAATATACTAAAATATAAAATAAAAAATACACTGCAAGTGCTTATTCAGTAAAAATATGCACATTGCTCTTTGACAAGCGATAGTTTAAATGTTAAAAAGGTAAAGTTTTAGCAAATCACTAATTCATTTGAAAGTACAGCAAGCTTGTTGTGATGAAGACTAAATTGATGCCACCATCTTTGACGTTCACAGCATTTATAAATGACAGTCCGCCTCTCACAAAATGCATGTGTTAAATAACAAACCTGCTTTCTTTGGTCCTTGGTAGTTCCGTGAGTGATTTTTACTCCAGTGTGGCCCACTGCTGACAGTGGAAATTCTAGTGTGCATAGAGCAGATTTTTCTCCATGTAGGCCCTGATGGCCAACTACTGTGATGAGGGAGAGAAGCTAGTCAGTCTGACGCCGCTGTAAGAGACACCATCAGTATGTCTAACAGCACTTCCTTCCAAACAAGACACTCTTTTGTACACTTCAATATGATAAGCATACTAAAAAGTCGTTCTCACATAGCAACAAATTAAATAAAATTGGTGAGAAAATATCACATAAAAACCCATTCAACATCTTGATAGTCTTTGATTTGACAAGCAGTATATTTGTTAAATGTTGATGTCGACGTTATGCTTTTAAGCTCAACATTTTCCAGCATTTGATGTAATAAAACGACTGTAAATTCAGTAAACAGTTGTGCTACATTTCTACATCTTAGACACCACCCACAATCCAGTTTAACCATGCACTAACAGTGCTAGCATGACACTGCTGCAAATTTTACTTAAATAATTGTCATTCTGTTTTGTGCAAACATGCCTTCAATCTATATAAATTTGACTTTTCATAGATTGCGCTTTGTTCACAAAAGTTAGCGTCTTTTAAGATCAGTATGGGCAATTTACATAAATACAATGTGTTTACAATTTCACTTATTCTGTTAGATTTTCTTTTCTGTTTTGCCAACAAGATCAAGTTAAACATAATTCTCCTAAAAATTTAAATTTGCAGAAAATTTACTCACCCTCAATACATCCAAAATGTAGATGAGTTTGTTTCTTCATCTGAACAGATTTTGAGAAATTTAGCATTACATCACTTGCTCACCAATAGATCCTCTGCAGTGAATGGGTGCCGTCAGAATGAGAGTCCAAACAGCTGATAAAAATATCACAATAATCCACAAATAATCCACACGACTCCATACATTATTACTGCTTGAATCAAAGCAACATATTCATAAGAAACAAATCCATCAAGACATTTTTTACTTCCAAACCGTCACTTCTGCCTAAAGTCCATAATCCATAATAATGCTTCCTCCAGTAAAAAAATCTCCTGTTGTCCTCTCACATCATTATCCACTGACATATTTGTTTAGAACTTTATTGAATCGTTTTCACTTGTAAACAGTGCTTGATCTGTGCATATTTATCTCCTAAATTCAGATGAGACAACTTTTTCACTGGGGAAAGCAATATTACAAATAGAAGACTCAGATTTTAGCCAGAAGCAAGGGTTTGAAGTTAAAAATATCTTGATGTTTTGTGTAATGAAAGTAGTTTTTCATTACACAAGACATTAATTGATTGACTGGAGTTGTGTGGATTATTTGTTGATTATTGTGATGCTCTCATTCTGACGGCACCCATTCACTGCAGATGATCCATTGGTGAGCAAGTGATGTAATGGTACATTTCTCCAAATTTGTTCTGATGAAGAAACAAACCCATCTATGTCTTGTGTGAGTACATTTTCAGCAGATTTTCATTCTTGAGTGAAATTTAACATCATCATCCAGGAAGTGACATGGTGGGGAAAAAACAACAACATAATCATCATGCACACAGCACATGCAAATAAACTGCATTCAGCTTAACGTTTCAAGCATATGCATCTTCCCTTTCCATTTTTAAATGCACAAGTTGTGCATCATCCACATGTACCCCTTTGCTCAGGTCTCTCTGCTGTCTGCTCTCTGCCCAGTCCTCATTCCACATCTGATGCATCTGAATGTCTTCTACGGTTCAGAGATTGAATTGCTGAAACCAGACCAGGCCGTGCCACGCTGTGAACCAAAGCAGCAAACAGAGCAAAACAGCATATCTGTTCTGACTAGCTAAGCCCTTTTATTCCATGTTTCAAAGGCCACTTTTAATTTAAATATATAGGTCGTAAATAAATAAATGTGACAGTGGTCTCTGAATCTTTCCAAAAAGGGCCTTGACTCAACAGAGCACATTTTTGTACAGCCCGCACCACCTACTCTCGTTTCATTCAGCCAGTCGGTTCCCCAAAAAGGAAAATGGAGAAATCACATCAATAATAAATGGCATCAATAGAAATGCTCTGGGGTCCAGAAAGCACTAACTCATATCCAAACGTTCTATTCTCTGCTTACCTCTACAGATGCAGGGGAATACTACGTGTTCCTTTAACTAGAAAAGCTTTAAATGTAACAGAGACAACAAAACTCCTTAATGCAAACTTAAAAAAAAAAAACTTCTGTTGTTTGATTTGCTAAAAAAAATCCTGTCAAATCCAGCAAACATGTATCATTCTAATTAAAAACCTACACTGAATGATCCTTGATTCTTATACCATCAATTATCCTGTACCACTATTTCTTAGATTATGTTGGGCCAATTACATTTAAGCAGCAATTTCCATTAGATGATTAGTAGTGTATGTTAAATGAAGTATTTCAACTCTTGTCCTACCAATGTATTAGAAGAACGCAGTAGTAAGTAACATTATCTAACTCTGTTTACTCTTATCCTGCGAGTATCAATGTTAAAATGGCTTTAGTGTAGACCTGTTGTATGTTCAGTAGTAACATTTGGCTAGGTGTAAAGTCAAGACATAATGCATCTGCGGGCGCCTTGCTCCTAATTATTATGCTGCTATGAAAGTGTTGATGGACAGCTTGTAGGTGTGAAAGATCATTTTCCAGTAACAAAGCTCATTGATCATCATGACATGGAGGTTAGCACACCGCAGAATATTAATTTGCGGCCTCCCTCGCTGATATCTGAAACTGATGACGTTTTGTGTGTGTGCTGCATGTTTCTCTGGGTATGGACTGATATGAACTGATATTCACAGCGAAAATAATAATAATAAATAAAATTAAATAAAATAATAAAATAAAATAAATACGTTAGCTTATAAGATATGCCCGGCAGAAATGTACAATACAAATTTTTTTTTAATATATATTTGTAAAAGTTTATATGATCAGCTTATTAATATAAACATAAAAAAAAATTTTGTAAAATGAAATATTTTTTTTTACAATTCAAGCTATTATTTTTAAGAGCTAAAATAGTTTTTATATATTGTATATGTGGTATATGTCCCAACTATACAGTAGAAGTATTTTGTTTTATCAATGTTCAGTAAAATACTGTGAATTACCTTCATAAAAGCTAATCTCAACCTCAGAGGTCCATTAAATATTAATGAGATTCAACATAAACATCATAATTAAACATACAAACTGTATAAATTGAAATCAATCTAATTTGAAAATTTTACGACGGCTAGATTTTTATTTATTATTATTATTATTATTATTATTATATATGTATTCTGTGTTTTAATGAACTACTTTTAATCAATATTAAATATACTACTTATTTACAATTTAAATAAAATAATTTAAATAAATAATACGAAGTTAATTTAAATATAATAACAATCCTACTCCTAATTACAACAACACAACAAACAACCACAACAACAACATGTTGTTAATTATTATAATCATATAATATATAATAATAAATATAAATAATAATGATATACACGACACTACTACTACTACACTACTACTAAATATAATAATAATAATAGAATACAAAATAATAATTATTATTATTATTATTATTTATGTATTCTTAAGAACTGAATATCATTTATCAGCGTTTTTAATAAAAAAAAGGAAAATGTAAATACTGTTACAAATGTCTCCCTACAGGCAGGAGCACTTGGGAGGAACATGATTGATGCTCAATCTGTTTCCAGTAGTCATGTAAAGATAACTTTATTTCCCTATCTATCAACATTTGTTTTCTCACCAGATCAGTTCTCTATCCTCCTAGACTAGAGGACTTACAGGAAAATTAGACATAGTCATGAAATATATATCATACCTTCTAAATAGTTGTGTCCGTATGAAGGACACTGGCTCTCAGAAACCCAGTAGCTCAAACAGCATCCATAATTCATGTATGAAATGAAAAAGGATACACAATACGCCATGGCTTCCAATTCCACTCACCAGCGATCAGACACAAATAGCCAGTGCTGTGGCATGCTCGCTGAACCCGGTAAGACAACTGAGGATTAAATAGTGACCTCTCTGATCAATGACATGAAAAGTGGCACGAGAAAAGTAGAAATATTAGTTGTCAGAATGATCGTTGCCTCCAGCAATATTCATATTCCCATGTCTGTGACTGTGCTCGTCTGCCATGCAATCGTGATTTGCATGCATGTGATGTTGCAAATATAGACAGAGAGGGATGCCTTTATTAGAAAACATGCATCTGTGTGTCTGCCAGTAGCACATGGTGGACTTCCTGAATGAGAACCCTCTCCTGGTTGACCTGTATTTTTAATTTGATGTTTATGCCATTTCCAGGTTACAGCTTATAGAACAGCATATAAGTTAAAATATTTAAAGAATAGTTCAGCCCCAAATTAAAATTTGCTGAAACTTTACTCACCCTCAGGCCACCCAAGATGTAAATGAGTTTTTTTTTTCTTCATCAAAACAAATTTGGAGACATGTAGTATTACATCCTTGCTCATCAGTGGATCCTCTGCAGTGAATGGGCACCATCAGAATGAGTCCAAACTGCTTATAAAAACATCACAATAGTCCACCTGTAGTCTTCTCACATCAAAATCCACTGACATATTTGTTTAGAACTGTTTTGGACTGTTTTTGCTTGTAAACAGTGCTTGATATGTGCATATTTCTCTCACGATTCAGACAAGACCACTTTTTCACTGGAGAAAGCAATATTATGGATAGAGTACCACAATGGTTTTGAATTTAAAAACATCTGAATTGATTGGTCCTCTTCAGGCACGCGAGCTGCGTCGAGAACGCTAACGTAGTGTCTCGTTCCCTACTCAGGGAACAATGGTTACATATGTAACCTGAGACGTTCCTCTTCAGGAACTCGACCTGCGTCGAGAACGCTAGGGGAACGCCTTCAGTGACCCACGCTCTGAATCACATGTGAAATCAGTCCAATAGCTGAGCGGGACGTCACGGCGGATGACGTCATTACCAGGAAGCTATAAAAGCACGTGCGATGAGACCAGCGTCAGCTTTTTGTCATTCAGCAAACGCTCTGTGTGTGTGTCAGTCATATTTATTGTTGTCTGTCAATTGTGAATAAGCTCCAGCTATGTCTAAGCTCATGCAAGGACAAAGCATTTCAAGGGCGAGAGCAAGCCACGTTGTAGGTTGTGTGTTCCTCCCTGCCCAAAGATAATGTTATATCACGAGTGGGGACACACACAGCCTGTGCGTGGTTTGCTTGCGAGCGAAGCATAGTTGTTACTGCCTTGCTTCGCTCTCAGAGGGCTCTCTTTGAGGAGGGAGCCTTCACTAGCGTTCCTCGCGGTGCTGGCCCCGCTTTCGCCGAGGCGGAGCGGCGGCTGTGCTCGTGGGTTTCGCGTATGGATCTGCTAATCACCAGATCCGGCACCCGCTCTCGGGGTTCGGAAGCCCGCACTGCGGTACTTCCCCCCCGGGTAGAGGGCGCGACGCTCCGCCTGTCTTTCTCCGAGGAGATTGATACGGAGGGCGTCAAAGAGCTCGCCAGTTGCACAAACATCAGTTACACAAGCAAACAATATTATGCCTTATGCCTTATATTATAATGAGCAGCATTAATAAGGAGCGGAGCTCGCGCAGTCGGGCGGATTGTGTTTTTTTTCCCCCGCTATTAAACGCTCCGCTCTCGCCGGGCATGCTCCGAGGAGTGTGTCCGTGCCTGTGATCTTGCGATTGCGGTCCCGCTGCTGCTGAGGCATGGTGGCGACTGAGAACGCGGAGATCGCTCATGATCTAGCAGACGGGTTGGAGACGGCTCTTCCTATCTCCACCCGTGTTCGCTAGATTTAGAGCTCGTTTGTTTGTCAAGGAGATTGATGTTGATCATGTGACTGAATGTCTTGCGTGCAGCGCATATATTACATTTCGGTTTTTGATGTGAATCTTACTACACTAGACCGTATTTACTCGTCTGGTTGTTTGCTTGCATTTAATTCTGAGGAATAAAATGAAGTATTTGTCTGACTATGAGAAGTTAGATATACAGGGGCTCTGGGGATATAAATTTCTCGAGTGAGAGCACGCGTTAACCTCTCTTCCTTTGAGGAGGTTGAGGCGGTCAGCAGGGGCTGCTGGGCTGAGCAGTCCCAAACTACTGTGTTCCAGCTCCTCATTCTGGGGGCGTCATTTCTCGTACTCCGCAGAGTCTAGAGTGAGAGTGGCGCTCCCAGGCCGAAGTCTTCTAGTGGAAGGCGGTTCTGCGAACCGTCATTCTCGCTGGATAGTCTTCGTCATAAATGTCCTGACGCCTAAGGCCTAGGACTTTTTGAGGGCCAGCTCCCTCTGGGGAAGAGCGATGTACACCACATTACACGGTGCCCGTCTCTCCTCATTGCCCTCAGGAGGTCGGTCTGCCAACCCTGCCGTGTTCCAGGGCGCAGCGGTCTCCGGCGAGCGCTTCTCTCAGTTACCGCCCGGAAACATAGCGGTACTAAGAGGCTTGCTACCTCTACGGAGGTATCTAGATGGTTCCTGCCCCGAGTAGGCTGGTGTCTAGTCTTCCTAGCAGACGGTGTGGGTCTGAGGGCCGTCGTTTTCAATATGAGACTTCAGTTTTGAGAGTCCTGATGCTGTGGCTCAGGACCTCGGAGGGCAGTCCCCTCTGGGGAAGAGCGGTGTACACCGCATTACACGGTGCCCGTCTCTCCTCAGTGCCCTCAGCAGGTCGGTTTGCCAAACCTGCCATGTTCCAGGGCGCAGCGGTCTCCGGCGAGCGCTTCTCTCAGTTACCGCCCGGAAACGTAGCGGTACTAAGAGGCTCGCTACCTCTACGGAGGTATCTAGAGCAGCTAGCACGGCCGTCCTCTGCCAGTCTGCTGCTTCAGGGCACTGAGCTAGCTGCTCTAAGCGCACCACAAGCCAGTCTCGCGAGCCCCTGCCGAGTGTCCTTCATTGGGTCCTGCCCCGAGCAGGCTGTGGTTTAGTCTTCCTAGCAGACGACATGGGTCTGAGGGCCGTCATTTTCAATAGGAGACTTCAGCTATGAGAGTCCTGATGCTGTGGCTCAGGACCTCGGAGGGCAGACCCCTCTGGGGAAGAGAGGTTCACACCGCATTACACGGTGCCCGTCTCTCCTCAGTGCCCTCAGGAGGTCGGTCTGCCAACCCTGCCGTGTTCCAGGGCGCAGTGGTCTCCAGCGAGCGTTTCTTTCAGTTTCCGCCCGGCAACGTAGCGGCACTGAGAGGCTTGCGGCCTCTGCGGAGGTCCCCAGAGCAGCTAGTTCAGCGTCCCCTGTCGGTGTGCAGACGCTTCAAGGCACCGAACTAGCCATTCTGTGCACACCAGAGATCAGTCTCGAGAGACTGATTCCCTTAGTAGATTATTTAGCAGCGTGGAAGCTACTGCCAAATGTGTCTCAATGGGTCCTGCGTACTGTAGAAAGAGGCTACGGAATCCAGTTCGGTTCTCGTCCGTCTCGATTCAACGGGGTCACCCCCACGCTAGTGGGTCCCGAGCAGGCTCGGGTATTAGAACAAGAAGTAGTTACTCTCGTAAAGAAGGAGGCCATCAAGGTTGTCCCTCCGCACGAGACAGACTCCGGGTTCTACCGCCGGTACTTCATTGTTCCGAAGAAGGATGGGGGGGGGTTGCGTCCCATTTTAGATCTGCGCCTATTGAACCGCTCAGTCATGCGACTGAAGTTCAGAATGCTCACACTCAAACAAGTCGTGTCTCAGATCAGGTCCGAGGACTTGTTTGTCACGATCGATCTGAAAGACGCTTATTTTCATATCTCCATCCTTCCTCATCACAAGAAGTTCCTGAGGTTCGTTTTTGGGGCAAAAGCCTACCAATACCGGTTCTTAATTTGGCTTTGCACTCTCACCCCACACTTTCACAACGAAAACCCCCCCCCCTCCCAACCACATCGACGATTGGTTGATTTTAGCTCAGTTAGAGCAGATGGCGGTTCGACATCGAGATGTCGTTCTCGCTCACACGAAAGAGCTGGGGTTAAGACTTAACGCCAAGAAAAGGCATGTGTGTCTCCTGCTCGGATCGATTTGATCCTCACCTCAGTCGCGAGAGTAAGAGAAGGCCGGTCACTCACTGTTCTAGCAGTTCCAGACTGCTTGGGCTGATGACAGCTGCGTCCAACGTGATAACTCTTGGCCGGCTGTACATGAGACCTCTACAGTGGTGGCTCAAGACCAAGGGTTTCTCCCCGAGGGGAAACTCGCTTTGCATGCTCAAGGTCACGCGGTGGTGCCTACTTGCCTTAGACATGTGGAGGAAACCTTGGTTCTTGTCTCAGGGCCCGGTGCTGGGAGCTCCTTGTCGCCGCGTATGCTAGCGACGGATGCATCCCTCACCGGTGGAGGTGCGGTCATGAGTGGCCACCCTGCCCGCGGTCTGTGGAGTGGTCGCCATCTGACATGGCATTCATTTGTCGGGAGATGCTGGCCCTGTTTCGAGTTCTCCCAGACCTAAGAGGTCACCATGTGTTGGTGCGCACAGCAACACAGCGGTGGTCTCTTACATCAACCACCATCGATTTCTGCGTTCGCGCCCCTTGTACAAGCTGGCGCACCAGATACTTGTGTGGTCCCAGGGCAAACTCCTCTCGCTGAGAGCAGTTCACATTCCTGGGCATCTCAATATGGGAGCAGACATCCTGTCGAGGCAGGGGCTGAGGCCCGGGGAATGGATGCTTCACCCCGAGGTGGTGAAGCAGATATGGAGAGTGTTTGGCCAGGCTCAGGTGGACTTGTTTGTGACTCAGACGACATTGCAATGTCCCCTTTGGTTCTCTCTGACTCATCCAGCTCCCCTGGGGCTGGATGCCATGGTACAGACGTGGCCGATGCTTCGTCTGTACGCTTTTCCCCCGATCGTTCTGCTCCTGGGATTTCTGGAGAGAGTGCGCCGGGACAGGCCCGTCTGTTGTGAGTATCCCCGTTCCGGCCGAGCTGAGTTGGGTCTCAGGCCTGATTTGATGGCGCTCTATGGGAGATTCCCATCAGGAGAGATCTCCTCTCACAGGCGGAGGGCAAGGCCCCGCCAGGAGCTGTGGGTGCGGCCTCTGAGGAGGCACAACTCATAACTTCCGGTCTCTCAACCGAGGTTGTTGAGACCATCCTCCATCCAGGGCTCCCTCTATGAGGAAACTGTATTTTCTGCGGAGACTGCCAGCCCGACCCAGCTAACTGCCCGTTTGGTACAGTTCTGGAGTTCCTGCAGGCCTGTTTATCCACAGGGTTGACCCACTCCACCCTAGAGGGCTTCGTGGAGGCCATTGCGGCCTACCACGCCCCTCTCGGTGGCCATTCAGAGGGAAGACACCCTCTTCTTACACGTTTCCTCTGCGGTGCGCTGAGGCCGAGGCCTTCCGGCCAGAGAAGCTTATGCTAAGTAGTGGATCAGGATGCTATTCCATATCCTCGAGTCCTCTGATCTCCCCTCTCCTTTGGGGGTCAAGATTCACTCCTCCAGAAGTTGGCCTTCGGGATGGCGAGCCCCGCCTACTTTAGCCACTCCTGGCTCTCTTTTCTCTCGCCTTAGTTGTGCTCTTCCACACTATGCAGGGATTTGGAAGTCTGGTCGACGTGGGCATTCTCGTTCCCCTAGCGTTTGTCGACGCAGCTCGAGTTCCTGAAGAGGAACGTCCCAGGTTACGTATGTAACCATGGTTCCACGAGGGAACGAGACGCTGCGTCTAACATTCTCGATGCAGCGTCTCGTTCCCTCGAGGAATCAGGGTTACATACGTAACCTGAGACGATTTGTTGATTACAAACATGCAGCTTTTCATTTTGCAAGACAATCATTGATGGACTGGAGTCATGTGGATTATTGTGATGTTTTTATCAGCTTGTTAGACTCTCATTCTAACGGCACCCATTCACTGCAGAGGATCCATTGGTGAGCAATGAGTGAGTGATGTAATAGTACATTTCTTCAAACCTGTTCCAGTTAAAAACAAACTCATCTACAATTTGGCTGGCCTGAGGTTGAGTACATTTTCAGCAAATTTTCTTTTTTGGGTAAACAATTTCTTTATAAAACAACTAGTACTATAATAATGTTATAATAATATTACCATACTAATACTATAATGTTATGTTTATTAAAATACTGTTTATTAAAGCATTTATAAATTTTGCATATAACAAAAATGAATCATATCAAAAATGAATCATTAGGGGGGAATACATTACAATGTAATATATTCCTGACGCAAAGCTGCATTTTCAGCAGAATTTTCTTTAGTGTGTAAATTTTTATAATTATTATAATTTTAAATGAATCATAACTAATATTTATTTTCCTTGCAGGCTTAAAGTTTGTATGCTTTTGAGAACAAAATGTACCAACACTTTAGCCAAAGTTACTGTGTTGTAATATGTAAACCATTAGAACCCATGACTTGAGTAACAAGCTGAAGTAATCAAAAACCAAATTTGTTCTGCCAGTAACGGAGAGGTAGTTGCTGAATTGCCCATATAAGAAGAACCAATCTTTTTAGAGAAAGATGATGTAGTGAGTCATGTTACCTTTGCCATGTACCTATTCTACATAAACTGTTATATCCTTATTGCTGGGGATTCTCTGTGATTGGTATGAGGTCCTCCTGGCCGTGATTACTGTGAAGCATATTCAAAGGCATTGTCTGGAGTCTGTCTGGTTACTGCTGCGCAGCAGGTATAGTGGAGCACTAAAGATCTTAGGCCCAAGTGATAGTGTTTAAAAGAGGCGAGACGGCGTCCGACTCAGGACAGCAGACATGCGAGAGGATACATTTTGTAAGTGTTGCCAGCAGACGTCCCCAAAGTTAACTTAAGTCAGGTGCGTAGGGGAATTTCTACCACAAGTGTCACATGAAATCATTCTAATATGCTGTTTGGATATATATATATATATAGATATATAGTATATATATACAATATATACAGTGGGTAAAGTATTCAGACCCCCTTAAATTTTTCCCTCTGTTATATTGCAGCCATTTGCTAAAATCATTTAATAAATTTTTTTTTCCTCATTAATGTACACTCAGCACCCCATATTGACAGAAAAACACTGAATTTTTGACATTTTTGCAGATTTATAAAAACTGAAATATCACATGGTCCCTAAGTATTCAGACCCTTTGCTGTGACGGTCATATATTTAACTCAGGTGCTGTCCATTTCTTCCGATCATCCTTGAGATGGATCTACACCTTAATTTGAGTCCAGCTGTTTGATTATACTGATTGAACTTGATCAGGAAAGCCACACACCTGTCTATAAAAGACCTTACAGCTCACAGTGCATGTAAGAGAAAATGAGAATCATGAGGTAAAAGGAACTACCTGAAGAGCTCAGAGACAGAATTGTGCAAGGCACAGATCTGGCCAAGGTTAAAAAAAAAAATTCTGCTGCACTTAAGATTCCTAAGAGCACAGCGGCCTCCATAATCCTTAAATGGATACATGTTGGATCGACCCTAACCTTCCTAGAGCTGGCCGTCCGCAACTGACTATCTGGGGAGAAGAGCCGTGTTGTGAGAGGTAAAGAAACCGCCAAGAATCACTGGTGGCTTGATCTCCAGAGAGCATTCGTGAGATGGGAGGAAAAGCTGTAGAAAAGTCAACCATCCCGGCAGCCCTCCCACCAGTCGGGCTTTATGGCAGAGTTGGCCCGACGGAAGCCTCTCTCAGTTGCAAGACCACATGAAGCCCCGCATTAAGTTTGCTAAAACACCTGAAGGACTCAAGATGGTAGACATATGATTCTCTGGTCTGATGCAGACCAAGGATAGAACTTTTGGCTTAATTGCTAGCGAAGTGTGTAGAAAACCAGCCACTGCTCATCCCCTGTCCAATACAGTCCCAACGGTGAAGCATGGTGGTGGCAGCATCATGTGTGGGGGTGTTTTTCAGCTGCAGGAACAGGACGACTGGTTGCAATCGAGGGAAAGATGAGTGCGGCCAAGTACAGGGATATCCTGGACGAAAACTTTTCCAGAGTGCTCAGGACCTCAGATTGGGCCGGAGGTTTAACTTCCAACAAGACAATGACCTAAGCACACAGCTAAAATAACGAAGGAGTGGCTTCACAATAACTCTGTGACTGTTCTTGAATTGCCCAGCCAGAGCCCTGACTTAAACCAATTTAGCATCTCTGGAGAGACCTAAAAATGCTGTCCACCAAACTTTTACATCCAACCTGCCAGAACTGGAGAGGATCTGCAAGGAGGAATTGGCAGAGGATCCCCAAATCCAGGTGTGAAAAACTTGTTGCAATTTCCCAAAAAGACTCATGGCTGTATTATATCAAAAGTGTGCTTCTACTAAATACTGAGCAATGTGTCTGAATACTTAGGACCATGTGATTATTTCAGTTTCTTTTTTTAATAAATCTGCAAAAATTTCAACAATTCTTTTTTTTTCTGTCATATGGTGTGCTGTGTGTACATTAATGAGGGAAAAAAATTAACTTGATGATTTTAAAATGATTTTAGCAAATGGCTGCATATAACAAAGAGTGAAAAATTAATGGTGTCTGAATACTTTCCGTACCCACTCTATATACCTATGTGGGTCATCTGACATTTCATACAGTTGATTGATGACAAATATGAGGCAGGGCAACAACTCACTGAGTGATGGAGCCTAGAGAACGTAGATAGAATGTCCCTAAAATACAGGATATGGGGCAAAAATGGCCATTTGAGTTTTTGTCTCATATTTACATCATATAGTTAAACAATACCACACGAGCAATAGGCTAAGTGCAATACCACACGAGTGCAAATCGATCTTACCCACAATTCAGTAAGTAATACTGTGTTATTTTAGACACAATGTTGTCTGTTTTGCTCAGTTTCGCCAATGAAAATATAAAGACAAAGCAGAACTGTTCGTCTCCAAGCAACACACAGCGGCATTTCATTTCTTAATGCACGTTTTGAACGAATTGGGTGAACCATTTGGCGCGTTGAACCACTGGTCATAGGCGCGTTGGATTTGAAGAGGCGCTGCACAGACCGATCGGTGAATGACATAAAAGTACCACGAGAGCGATTCAAAAGCATGCAGAGTCGTCTCTTGCGGTACTTTGATGTCACACACCGATCGGTCTGAAGCCGCATTCACAGCTGAATCATGCATACTTTGTCGACGCATGTCGCCAGGGCTGGCGATGAGGTTGCTAGTGGACGTTCTTGGTTGCCTTGACAGTGAATCAGGTTTCTTGCCGCTAAATACAAACATTTTGGAGGCAAAAGACTAAATATAATATAAAAATGAATTAAATCCGTACATACAAACAAAACTGAATGAGAAACAGAGCCTACTTTTTTTCCATTGTGTATGTTTATCTATGGCTGAGAGGAGAACGATCACATGAGCTCTGCTGTCTTCTTTCCTATTGGCTGTTGCTCCCGAAAGTCGCTCTTCATTTGCATAAAGTTGAAGGATTCTGAACTTTGTCGTGTCGCTAGACACACCCCATCCGTCGCCAACGCCTGCTGTTGCACTTGTCGCCAGAAATCGCCAGCGCTCCATTTAAATGAATGGGATCGTGTTGTTTTGTCGCTTGTAGTGTGAACGGGGATGGTGATGATCCGCTTCAAGTCGAACAAGCCTAACGATTCAATGGACCATTCATAAAGAACCATTTACTTCACTCCTGAATAAATCAGTCATTTGAACGAATCAAATGAATGAATGAATGAATGACTCGATGACTTAATCATTAAGACAATTACCACCACCTACTGGCAGTTTTAGTTTATTATTTAGAGTATAATTTTGTAGCGAATCAGCTCAAAGGGGAAATATGAATAATTAATCATAACTAGTTATAATTAATTATAAATATTTAGATCTGCTGTAAGTATTTACTTGACCTCTCAGGGTCAACTGTCTGTCAATTCTAAGAACGTTAATTTCCTGCTTAAGGGAAATAACTTTCTTACTGTACAATTCTACACAGAGCCTGTAGCATAAATCTGCATGATTAACGGACTCCAGTTATGAGCAAACAATGAACAACGTCAAGTGTGATACAAGTAAGACTTTATTAACTACATAAACACTTAAACTAGTCTAACATACACACGCACGCACACAGTTGGTATAGGAAAAGGAGTTAAAGTTTAGGCAGTAAAAAGAAGATAAATAAAAATATGAAGCTATGGTACCATTTGATATTCAGCAGATCTACAGCCTGAAGGAAACATCAGATTCTTAGTTCAAACACACCTTTGTATAAAGGTGCAAATGGTACTTAATGTATCAATTAATAAGACTAAATTTGATACTTGCACGTCTTGTCTGTCTGACAGAGATTCTTGATGCAATCTGAAGGCTCAAGTTGATCTTTGCTGAAGCTGGTTGATGGAAAAGAACCAGGTTGAGTCAGATTATCTTGGTGAATGGAAAGTCAAGGCCCGAGGCCTGGCATAAACTTAGGGTGTCCTTAGGAGCGTTGTAGCTCACATCTTCTCAGAATATAACAGAACCGCAGACAGGAGGCGGGTCACTGATGTGAGGCCTTTAAGGTCTGAGAAGATTCATGCCTCTCAAGATGGGCTTGTCCAGTGAGAAAGGCTGAAATCCCAAGCGGGAGTTTGGAAATACTGGGGAGTTTTATGACCCTTTGTGTGAAAGCATGGTAATTTGCATATGGAACTTGAATCGAAATTACTAAAGATTCTCAGAACACGAATATATTGCCTATGTACTATCGCCTATGATAATGGCAAGATGGCGCCCCCCGAGGCAAACGTGTTTGCTCGCTCCGCTCTCGAATGCCAGTTTTTCTTTCTTTTTTGTTTGTTTTCTGTTTTATCTGCCGTGCTCAAATGTGGTGCACTGCTAACGTACAACAGACAGGCATTACTGGACATCGCCAATTCAGCCAACCATCTTGAATTTACCGGTTTTATACCTCCAGAGCTACAACACATTAGTCGCTCCCACAGTCACCGCCACCACCCCCAGGAAGGCCCCGAAGCACCGAGCTCGAGGGAGGTAGCTGACCCGAGGAGAGCGCTCCGGAGACGGCGACGCAAGCGAGGCAAGAGGGGAGGGCTTCATGCTAAGCTAAAAGCTTGTGCTAGCCGACCACCGCTACCCAGCCTGTTGTTAGCTAACGTACGATCTCTGGAAAACAAACTGGACGAGCTGAGAGCAAGGGTTACATCACAGCGGGAAATAAGAGAATGCTGCGCTCTGATTTTCACCGAGACCTGGCTCTCAGAGAAAGTCTCGGAATCTTCGGTTCAGCTACAAACTCACTCCATACATCGAGGAGACCGGACCGCAGCCTCCGGTAAGGCTAAAGGGGGAGGTAGGTGTGTGTGTGTTTATTAACAACTCGTGGTGCGGAGACATACAGACTGTTTTTAAGCACTGCTCACCAGACGTGGAGTTTTTATTGCTGAAATTCCGTCCCTATTATCTACCGAGGGAATTTACTGTTTTGTTTATAGCCGCTGTTTACATCCCGCCGCGAGCTAACTCCACAGTAGCGCTAGGCAAGCTCCATGATGTACTAAGCGCACTAGAGACGGCTCACCCTGATGCCGTTTTTATTGCAGCTGGCGACTTTAATCAGTGCAAATTATGGACTGTTCTTCCCAAATATCACCAACATGTGGACATTCCCACCCGCGATAAAAACACACTGGACAGTGTTTACAGCAACTTACGTGATGCATACAGGGCTGCACAAAAAAGAAGAAAAAAAAAAAAAAGAAAAAAAAAACACAAAAAAAAAAAACAAAAAACAAACACAACCAGACGACCCCGTCCTCAGACCACAAACCCACACCATACGACCCCACCCCCACTTTGGATACTCAGACCACATCTCTTTGTTCATGTACCCGGCCTACAGACAAAGACTCAAACAAACCCTGTCACCAAAGAGGTTAAGCTTTGGACCCTACAAACTGAGGGCATCCTGCAGGACTGTTTGGTCTGACAGACTGGGATGTGTTTAAAGCTGCAGCCACTTTGGATGACTCTTCTGTCAGCATACAGGATTATGCTGAGTATGTGACTGGGTACATTAGCACTTGTGTTGATAACATTGTACCCACCATACAAGTCAGGAATTTCCCCAACCAGAAGCCCTGGATAAACAGTCAGGTACGCCACATGCTACGTGCTCGATCTCTTGCATTTACATCAGGCAACGAGACAGAGTACAGAGCTGCTAGGTATGGACTGAGAAAAGCCATTACAGCGGCCAAGAGACAGTACAGAGAGAAGCTGGACAGTTTCTTCTCTAATGCTGACGCAGGGCGGATGTGGCAAGGCATGCAGCACATCACAAACTACAGGACCACCACGAGCACCACTATCAGCTCTTCGGACAGCCTGCCGGATGACCTCAACACTTTCTTCGCCCGCTTCGAGACCTCCAGCATCGACACAGAGAGGAGGCACACACACACTCTGACCACTCAACCCCCCTCCCCCCTCCCACTGTCTCATCAGCTGCGGTACACAAAGCGCTGAGGAAAATCAACCCCCGCAAAGCAGCAGGGCCAGACAACATCCCTGGACGGGCCCTCAGAGCTTGTGCTACGGAGCTGACTGATTTACTCACTTCCATCTTCAACCTCTCCCTCAGTCAGAGCATCGTCCCAACCTGCTTCAAGACCACAACCATCATCCCCCTTCCCAAGAAGAGCCCCCCGACCTGCCTGAACGACTACAGGCCAGTAGCACTCACTCCAATCATCATGAAGTGTTTTGAGAGAGTGGTGCTGACTCACATTCAGAGCAGCATGCCGGACATATTGGACCAACTGCAGTACGCATATCGGCCCAACAGGTCCACCTCAGACGCCATTGCTGCTGCCCTCCATATTTCCTTTCTCACCTGGAAGATAAGGACACTTATATCAGGATGCTCTTTATTGATTATAGCTCAGCCTTCAATACGGTCATCCCTCACAAACTCACCCAAAAACTGATTGTACTTGGACTACACCCCACACTTTGTGTCTGGCTCCTAGACTTCCTGACTGGCAGACCGCAGTCTGTTAGGACTGGAAATAGGACCTCAGACACTGTCATAACAAGCATTGGCACCCCACAAAGGTGTGTTCTCAGTCAAACATGACTGTGTTGCCTCTCACAAGGACAAAAAACAAACAAGACATAATACGAAGTTCGCTGTTTTGACACCGTCAGGGGGGGGGGGGGGGGGGGGGGGGGGGGGGGGGGGGGGGGGGGGGGGGGGGGGGGGGGGGGGGGGGGGGGGGGGGAATAGTACGTATCACCGTCGGGGTTGAAGCGGCCTACAGGAGAGAGGTGGCCAGTCTTGTGACATGGTGTGAGGACAACAACCTCACCCTCAACACGGACAAGACAAAGGAGATGATAGTGGACTTGAGGAAAAAGAGGAAAACTCACAAGCCACTGTTTATCCGAGAGCTTGAAGTGGAGAGGGTGAGCAGCTTTAAATACCTGGGGGTCCACATCACTGAGGATCTCAACTGGACACTCAACACCACCCAGCTGGTTAAGAAGGCACAACAGCGGCTGTACTTCCTGAGGAGGCTGAGGAAGTTTGGCATGTCACCTAAGATCCTCAACAACTTCTACAGCTGTGTAGTTGAGAGCGTCTTGACCAGCTGCATCACTGCATGGTATGGCAACACTACAGTGAGGGACCGCAAATGTCTGCAGAGAGTGGTGAAGACTGCTGAGAAGATCATCAGGACTCCACTGCCCTCTCTGCAGGCCATTTACCATCGCAGAGTCCACAGAAGAGCTGCATCCATCATTAAAGACACCACTCACCCCCAACACAGACTGTTCACACTCCTACCCTCAGGACGGAGGTACAGGAGTGTAAATTGCAGGACTTCCAGATTAAGGAATTCTTTCTTCCCCTCAGTTATTAGACTCTTAAACAGGTAGCTAGCTAGTGGACTTATCTATCTCAGAGAACAGTCGGACCAAATTGTTTCATCTCATTTGATCATTTGTAATGTTATTGCTGTTATTACTACCATTGTATATTTGTTAATATTACTCATGTAGCCTCATCTCAATTTGCACATCTGTTACTGTTGCTATTGTTATCATGTAGTTGCACATGTTACTGCACTATTGTTTTTTTTTTTGCACATAAGTTAATACTGTACATTCACATATGTAGATACCATATACATAGTCTATATTTCTATTTTCACATTCTATATTTCTACTCTATACTCGCATATATAGATACACATAGTCTATATTTCAATTTTTTTCATAGTCTTTATTCCTACTACTGCAGCATAGTTTTTATTATTATGTTTCTTACATTGTATGTGTGTATGTATATGTGTATAGTTTGTGTATGTGTGTGTATGGCATTGCACTGTCTTGGCATTCATTGTGGACAGCAAAGTAAGAATTTCATTGCTCAGGGAAACTTGTTTTCCTCACTGGGCATATGACAATAAACGCTTTGAATCCTTGAATCCTTGAATGTACCAATATACACTCTCGTTTAGATACTAAACATGGTAGGATTACATATAGGTCAGATGACAGGAACGAGTGGTTCCATCATAAGCCTGCATAAACAGTATACAATATAAAAGAACAGTAACAACATGAAGTATATGTGTGTTCATTCAAAGTAAGGTTTTCCTATTAATTAATTAGAGTCAATTTTTACTGTGCATTGTGTCTCTTCCTATGGAAAATGTAGTGATTTTCTCTTACCCACATTCCTTTGGGCAATAAAACCAGTGATATCAGCATTGTTTGCCATGGTGACCAGGGGCCTGGTGTCGTTCGCAGACATCCTGGCACCATGTTTATTGGGTGAGGGGTCTGTGACGATTTGTTAATCTAATGAATAACTGATTTGTTAAATCAAATGAAAAATGGTGTGTCTGATTGGTTTTCCAGACTGTAATTTCCTTAAAGAAATCATTTCATATTTCCATAGTAATAGTAATACCATTTATAAAATTAATTATCAAAGGTGATAGTTCACCCCAAAATGGAAATTGTCATCATTTACTCACCCTCCAGTCCAAAAATTTTATCAAACAAATTATTTCTTGCTGAAGCTACTTTTTGTAATGTCTGTTTGATGCTTTACACAACAATAACTTTGAATTATCGTTTGGGAATAATTTATCAGCCAAATTTGATGTGCAATATTTGGCGATTACTAAATTAATTAATCGCCACATCATGTAATTAATTAGATTAAAATTTTAACGCTACCAGCCTAACTGTATATATTTTTTTCAGATTTCTTTAAGAAAGTTCACAGAACTTATTTATTTGAACTATAAAAATATAATAATTTGTACAATTATCATTTATGCTATACTTGCTGAATAAAGTAATAGATATTATTTTTATTATTATTATTATTACTATGATAATGATAAGAGAACATTATAATTCTCCTACAATGCAAGTACATATACTGCTCCTTAGAGCCATAACTGCCAACAGTTGAAGTAACATTCAGTTTCATATGTTGTCATGTTTGTTTTAATTTTTAGTTGTCAATCATGTTCTGTTCTGAAAACACCCCTGGTAACTGCATAATTACAAAACATGCATCTACTGTTGGCATGTGCATAGGAGGACATCTTTATTGTTGTTTGCTCATGCTCACAATTTTCTTTTTGTCTGAACTAAACTGCCATTGATTCCAATTTCCTTTGGAAAAACCGTATCAGGAGCAACAGATTGTACTACATCGTGCACAGTGTCACATGTAATCTGACACTGAGAGTGAGATAATGCTACTTTGTTTCTTTTCCTTCCACTTACTGCATGATTGCCACTGGAATTTAGATTATTTTATTCTCATCCAGCATTATTAAATCACCAGTGACAGACTTAAGCATGAAAAACACTTAAGATTTCAGCTTCTGGCATCTAATACATAATAAGGAAGGAGTCAGGGTGTGACTTTTGATTCTCTAAATTAATCCTCTTGATCTGCATCATTTTTCTTTTCTGGCTATTCGCCTCTCAGCCTGTGTTAATATGGTTAAGGATTAAAACTGCATGAGGAAAGGTCTGTGCTATTCACCCGTGATTCATATGGCATGCTAGAATACATGGCCAGGGTTGGGGAATGTGCTTTCTTAATGTATTTGAATTTGATGGATATTAGCTTATGTATTATTTGTGCCGTCCTTCTCAATTGAACAACAATGTAAAGGTCAGAACTTTTTAGCAGCAACATAATTCTTTGTGAAAAGTGACAACTCTTTAAATTTTACTAACCGGCAATAGTAGGCATATCAAAGGGTCAGGTAACAAAGTGTTTAATCGCCTTATGAGAAAAGAGTGCAGAACAAGACGACAGGTCTAATGTCAACACTTGACTCTTCAATTACATTCCAAGTCAAGAGCACACTTAGTCATATTGCAGTATAGACATCCATCCAATCCATCCATCCATCCATCCATCCATCGTAACTATGTATAACATTTATCTATAGCTATAGTATCTACCCATTTATTTTCATTA
The DNA here is from genome assembly GCA_018155175.1 of Sinocyclocheilus anophthalmus. Lineage (NCBI taxonomy): Eukaryota > Metazoa > Chordata > Actinopteri > Cypriniformes > Cyprinidae > Sinocyclocheilus > Sinocyclocheilus anophthalmus. The sequence goes on from JADLZN010004190.1 coordinate 74,471, forward strand.
TCTATGTTTACCGTATCTATCTATAGTATTTATCTGTTTACAGTATCTATCTACTTGCAGTGCTATCTACCTATTTAGGTACATGATATATTTATGTATCTAGCTACACTATTTATCTGTCTATGCATAGTATCTATCTATAGTATTTACATATTAATTTACATGATCTATTTACTGTATCTATTTATAGTATTTATCTATCTATAGTATTTATTTTACTTACTTAGAATACCTACCTATCTATTTTAATTATCTATCTATTTACTATATCTAAAATATTTATCTATCTATACAGTGCTTGAAGTGGGCCGGTACACAGTAGCGGTGTTGTGCCCAATTTTGCCCCCCTGCCAAATTTCCCCCCCCCCCCAATCCTAACCCTAACTCCTCCCCACACCTACTCCTAAACCTACCAATACTAGGGGGTACATAATCTGGCAGGGGGTCATGTCACTTCTGACATGTTGCCGGTACTGAGTCAAAGCGTCAGTGTCTGGGTGATTAGAACTGACACTATAAAGCACACTACTCAGTAGGGCTGCACAATTAATGTACAAACAAAAATCAATTTTTGTTTTGTACGAACAAAATCATAATTTTCGATTATTGCCTTGAAATTGTAATTGTGATTATTAATTACGATTATCACAATTTACATTGAATGATGTTTATACCATTGTTTGATGCAACTGCATGCCATATTTTTATATGAAAACAAACAAACAAGCTAAAAAAGATGAAAACACTCTAACTGAAAAACCTTTAGTGCTTTTCTATAGTATTAAGCCTCAAATGTCAACTATACATCAGATTTTCAGGTTTCTTCTTTAAATTGTAAAAAGCTAAAATATAAATGGCATTATAGTGTTATACTAAAACTAAAATTAAAACAATGGAAGAACCCTTAAGATAACATGTAGAAAGAAAAAAAAAGCATCTTAAGCACACAGTAACTAGTGGACTTTGAACGATTAATTGCCGCTTTGAACGATTACGTAATTGTGGCATCCATAATTGTAATCGCGATTAGAAATTTGATTAATTTTGCAGCCCTACTGCACAGAAGGTCATTTGAAACCAGTAAACTTCTGTAAAGTTCAATGATCCAGCAAGGGAATGCATTAATAATAAGTCCAAAACAGCGCTAGTGCAGAGAAAACAATTTCACCAGAGATGGAGGAGAGAATAGTGACTCGAGTCTAGATGGCAGTAAATTATTCTTTTCAGTGTGTATTTGGCTTAAAAGCACAAGTTTTTTTTATAATGAATGCCGGATGAAGGTGTTTTATATTATGCGCTGGTCAGTGGTTTGGTGATTCTGATTGGATCCGTATAGTAGCATGTACAGTCAGGTTAAGGCCAGTGTTGGGGGTAACGCATTACAAGTAACGTGAGTTACGTAATCAGATTACTTTTTTCAAGTAACTAGTAAAGTAACGCATTACTTGTTAATTTACAAGAGAATATCTGAGTTACATTTTCAAATAAGTATCGCAAGTTACTTTCCCCCCCACCCCAAATTTATTGAACGACAGCTCTCCTGTCCCCATGTTGAGAGAAATCAGATGTTCTGTATTTTCTAAAATAAATATGAATAATGCTTAATTCTCCACTCACAAAAAAACACACACAGAGTCAGTAATTCCTCAAAATGAATAAAAATAATGCAACTCAGAATATGACGCAAACCTGCAATAATTAAATGTTAAACAACACAAATATCCTTTATGTATTTATTCCCATTCTATTAACCAATGTATTTGCTTCTGACTTTCGATGATCCAGTTCAATCATACTAATAAGCAAAAATTACTCGACACACATTTGTGTGTCTTTTTTTATTGCTGAAGTGTGTTGAAATTTCTTCTTCTGCATTCTACTGTACGGACGTAAATGTACTTTCCCTTCAGCCTGAGGCTTATTCATTTCACTTTTGGTGTTAAGGGGCTTTTACGTTTGCCAAAAATATAACTTTTTTATTTGAAAAACAAAGCAAGCCCTGTCCAGATTTTAAAAGTAGCGCAGAAGTAACGTAACTCATTACTTTCCATTAAAAGTAACTAAGTAACGTAATTAGTTACTTTTTTATGGAGTAATGCAATATTGTAATGCATTACTTTTAAAAGTAACTTTCCCCAACACCGGTTAAGGCAGCAGGTTTAGTGATCTTTTGGCGTCTTCAAATTCAAATTTAAAATATTGGAGAGGGTTTTTTTTCACATGGCCCCACCTCCTCAAACTTGACGCACATGCAGGTTGCCAGATTGACCACACCAAAAGGAAGGAGTGCACTTGACGATGAAAGAAATGAAATACGCTGTGCTTTCCGACAACTGGCAATCCGGGGTCCTGGGGGAAAAAATACAATTGGGTAAACTGGCAGTGGCCGGTTTCACAAACCAAAACAGAGGCCGACATTCCGGCCTGGAACGCACATTTTGAAAGGAGAATAACTGACTGTTGCATTGTTTTTCAGATAAACAAGTATGTTAACTTAGCATGTTTCTTAAATATCTGCAAACATATTATGGTATTTTTATGCTTTAGTAGAGTCAAAAACTTACATACAGCACCTTTAACTGGTGCTTATTTATATTATCAATTTTCTCTTTCTTTCTTTATTTCTTTCTGTCTATTTACAATATCTACCCATCTATTTACATCATCTATGTACTGATCATATATCTATAATATTTATCTATCTATACATTTACATTTAGTCATTTTGCAGACGCTTTTATCCAAAGCGACTTACAATTGGGGAATACATAAAGCGATCTACACTATAGTGTAGGCTATAGGCTGATTACTGAGTATCTACCTATTTTAATTATCTATCTATTTAACATATCCATCTATAATATTTATCTGTCTACAGTTTCTATCTTTCTTCTTACAGTATCCATTTACATTATGTATCCAAATATATATTTATGCATCTATATTTTCTATCTGCTTACAGTATCTGACTATTTACATTATCTATCTATCTATCTATCTATCTATCTCTTACAGCTCTTGCTCTGTGATTTAAATGAAAAAAAAAATGCAGTGCTATTTGTTTGCACCTTGCACCATTAGTATGCATGACAGAGTGGGAGAGAGAGAGAGGCTTCTGGTTTGACAGTTTTAGCAGCTCCTTGTAATTTTTGTCTTGTTGCCATGCTCCTCACATAAAGTGTCAATTATAGCAAAAGCAGGGCTAATTATTCCTATTAGTATTGTGTGAATCCAGTCAGGTTCATCTTCATTTAAAGACTTATCCTGCCATCAGTGGGGTCAGAGGGTACCACAGCGCTGCCATACTTCACTATCACCTCAATAAATAATGCTAAGATGTTAATTGTTTTCAGAAGTCAGTGAGTGGGTAGGAAAATGTGATGTACTATTTAATCTTTGTAGAATCAATTTTGTGGTATTTGTAAAAGCAGAGAGCACTTGAGTTTTCAGATATTTAAATGGAACGAATATATTTGTCACGGTCACGGTGTGTGGAGGCAGGCAGGATGACGAGGACGACAAGGATTCAAAAGAAGGACATTTAATGTAACGACAACAAGGCAGAGACAGACACACACACTCAGGGTAATATTCACAATAACCGACCAACTAGAACACAAGAGACAGGAACAGATATAGGGCAGTTAACGAGGGCCTGACAGGTGAGCACAATGAGGTGATTTACTAATAATTAGACAGGCTAAACCAAAACAAGGGGAAGAAACCACAACAAACAGTCCACAGGGGTGTTACAATATTAAATTGCTTTCAAATATTTTCTGACTGTACGTTAGTCTTTTGCCTGTACACGTGTGCTGTCTTACTTACAGAGCTGCTGGTAACTATTGCCATGCACACAACCTTTGTAACCTTTAATGACCACAGTTTAAAAAAAAAAAGAAAAAAAAAGCCAAGCTGGCATGCTATGCTATTGTAAAGCTAGCAGTTCTGGTTTCCTGCATTAGTATTCACCATAAACATCAATTATTATATCTAATACTACACATGCTTAATTCTGGAAGAAAAAAACATATATATATATATAATAATATATATATATATATATATAGAATATATATATATATATATATACAAATTGTTTTTTTCTATTTTTTTTGTAGGTTTTTCACTGACCCTTTGTACATCAATTATTATTATTAGTAGTATAGTATTATAATTTTTTATTACATTTTTTTCTCTGTTGGCTTTCTATTTCTGCTTGACTGTTTTTAAAAATAAAATAAAATCTGTCACACATTTCTGCTGTGGGACGTTGTCCAAGGAAATAACTCACTATATTTGCTTTCAGTTTCCGTTTAATCCTCCATTTACTCATTGTTTATTGCACTTTCATTAGACACGTTTTCATCATGGAGTGTTTCTTCTTAATCATTGCTTGTTGAGATAAATAGAGAAAGGTGCATGAATCCAGGTCCCTGAATGCCCCTAATTATTCCCCATTATCATCTAGAATATTTATTTTCTCCATTACATATGGAAAAGAGGCAGAGACATACATTGCACATTGTATATATATTCTCTTAGTCATTATCACAAAATTAACCCAGACAGGTTTTTATCACTCTGAAGGGGTGTATTTTGCGATAATGACTGACAGTACATGTTCCTTATATGGTTACTCAAACAAATAAACAAATAAAATAGACAATAAAACATTTATTTATACTAATAAAATTATTATTCTTTAATTGTGCTAAAAAAAATAGAGAGTAGGGAGTGATTTAAGAAACATAAATATCTGAAACTGACATGAGCTGTTATTTTATTTATTTTGGGAACTTTTTATGTTTTGTAATAATAATATTAATAATTAAACTATACATTAAATACATGCGACTATACATATTGTCAACAAAATTCTGCAACTGACCAATTAGAATAAAGTATTCCAAAGAGATGTATAATAGTTAAAAATTAATATACTTTCTTCAAAGCAATTTCACAAAAAAAGTTGCACAATCAGTTGATTTCCACCTGTCAACAGAATACGTATCAATAACAGGATTGTCAGCCAACACTGGAATATTTTCTTATAGATGTGCCAGAACTTTTACATTTCAGAGCCAACACATTAATTAGGGTGTCAGTGTGTATATGCAGCTTTATTATGTTATTTGTTTATTTATTTTAAGTCGGTTCTGTTTTTTTTTTTTGCACCGTGTGGTAATAGCAATAAAAAGTTCAGAAAAAGTAAACGTCAATTGCCATGTTTTGGCATCAGACACAATTTTGTACTTACTCAGAGTGCAGGTGGAAATCATGATCTCACTGAAGTATGAACGCAGGGAAATTCTCCCCTGAGGAAATTGGTTTGCTCTGTCACTCATCTTCAGCCATTGTAGTTCTCCTTAAAGCAGAGGGGTGACATTAATCTGAAGCATTCTACTGTTATAGCAAACACATTTCCCCTTAATTCTACACCAGTCAGGGTTTATCGTCCATTAATTCCCTTTCTCCCAATATTTAGGACTGAGTCATTTCAATCATTGTGCCGTGAGGCGTGTTGAAAACACTTCAAAGTGTTTCTCACTGTGTGCATAGTGTATGTAATTAGCATTTTTAAACAGAGGAGTCAAGAACAGAGATGGGTGAGAACTGTTTGTTGACTTTATCCATCACATAATCTTTGCTTAGCTGCCCTTGTTTACAGAGCAAGAGCACAAAACATGGCATAGGCCTACTGAAAACTCAGCAGTGGCAGCCAGCTGTTTCTCCAAACTGAAAGCAGTGATGTTGAGGAATATGTAATGGCAGTACTTGACCTTAATCATGGAAGATGCTATAAACAGTAAATGCATAATTTTTGAACTTCTGAAGGGTAAAAGGTTTTGCTGAACAGGTTTATTAGCAAACAAATGTCTCTTACTGCCTCTCAATTTGCCTTTCAATTTGGTGAAAAGTGGTTTTCAAATTATGAATAAAATAAAGTCTGTGATTAACATTATGTAAGTTGTTATACAAGTTCCTACATTAGGACTTTGGCTGCTTCTGGAATTGCATAGTCACTGAGCAGGTACCTCTTTTTTAATAAGTACACTTATCAGCCATAACATTAAATCCACCTGCTTAATTTCATGCAGGTCCCCCTCACACTTACAAAATAACATGCATGTACTGCATAAGACCTCTGAAAAGCAGCAGATCCTTTTAGTCAATGCAAGTTGCGTGGTGGGGCCTCTATGGATCAGATTTAGAGGTCCAGCACATACTATACATCAGGGGTGTCAGACTCAGTTCCTGGATGGCCATTATCCTGCAGAGTTTAGCTCCAACTCTAATTAAACACAACTGAACCAGTTAATCAAGGTCTTCAGGATTACTAGAAACTTCCAGACAGGTTTTTTGGAGCTGGTTGGAGTTTAACTCTGCAAGATGCTGGCCCTCCAAGAGTGGAGTTTGACACACATAGATGTTCAATATGATTGAGATCTGAGAAATTTGGAGGTCAAGGCAACACCTTGAACTCTTTGTCGTTCTTCAAACCATTCCTGAAAATGTCTGCAGTGTAGCAAAGGTGCATTATCTTTCTGAAAGAAGCCACTGTCATCAGGGAACACCACTGGAATGAAGGGATGTACATGCATACTGTAACAGTCTTTAGGCAGGTGGTACGTGTCAAAAAAACATCCACATGAATGCGAGGATCCAAGGTTTCCGAGCAGAATATAGACCAGAACAAAGAAAACACGATTCATTAGACAAGGCATCCATCTTCCACTGCTCCATGGTCCAGATCTGATGCTCATGTGCCCATTGTGGGTGCTTTCGGCAGGGGACAGGGGTCATCATGGACACTCTGCCTGGTCTGCAGCTAGTTTTTCAGCAATTTGAGCGACAGTAGCTCTTCTGTGCAATCGAACCAGGTGGCCTAGCCTTTGCTACCTACATGCATCAATGCGTCTTTGACACTCATGACCATGATGCTTTACTTGTTGTCCTTCCTTGCACCACTTTTGGTAGATACTAACCACTGCATACCGGAAGCAACCCACGAGACTTGTCATTTCGGAAATGCTCTGATCTAGTCATCTAGCCATCACTATTTAGCCCCTCGTCAAAGTCACTCATCTTGCCTCATTTCCAACACATGAAATTGAAGAACTGAAAGTTCACATGCAGCCACACAGTAAACCAGTTTACTTAAAAAAAAGATTTGTTAACATTGGTTCACTTAACCATTCAGTGAACCTTTCTGTCAAAATGAACGAATGTGTCAGGGTTCTTTATCTTTGTGCTCTTGTTTTTTTTTGTTCTTGTTTCCCTCGTGTTAGTCTTATTGTTTCTAGCTGTGTCTAGTTAGTATACCCTTTATGTTTTCATTTGTTCCCTGTCAGGTCTTGTTCTTTCTTGAGTGTTATATTGGTTGAGCTCTGTTCTGTCTCTCTTGTTCTCTCTCTCTCACTCTCTTCTTCTTTTCTGTGGTTATTATTTCTTAAAGATCTACATTTGGATCCTCTCTTCCTCATCTCTGAGTTCACTTGACATGACAGAATGTCCCCTTTCATTTAGTTGCTCAGCAGATCCTTATTAATCATCAAGATGCTCCAGTTCATTAAGTTTGTTCATAAATGAGATGAACTTTAAAAAACAGAGAATTCAGTGAATGATAATATTAGTTATTGCATGGAAATCAACAAGAATGATTGATCAAAAATACAGTTCACAATTATTTTCACATGCATGATGAATCAAATAATTACTTGTAGCAACTTCCTCTTGCTGTGGTATTTTCTAGGAATTTTAACAACATAGCTTTATTTATTTATCTAGAATTGCAGTTTTGATTTGAGTAATTCATTTGGAATTCCTCTGGGAGTGTAACGCCCCTGTGGACTGTTTATTGTGGTTTCTTCCCCTTTTGTTGGTTTAGCCCGTATTAATTATTAGTTAATCACCTCATTGTGCTCACCTGTCTGCCCCTCGTTATCTGCCCTATATTAGTTCCTATCTCTGGTATTCTGGTTTGTCGGTTATTGTGAATGTTACCCACACTAATGTTACCCACAATAATCCACACTGCGTGATTGTCACTCGCGCGAACGAGCACCGATTTGCCTCAGATGGCGGGCGTTTGTCGGTGATTTCGCAAAACCTGTCGGCGAGTGAAAAATCGGGCTAAAATCGTGCAGTGTGAACTCTGCATTAATACTAATGCTTAGAAGACATGCAAAACACACCATTACTATTCTGGGTCTTTGTACATTCAGGGACTTGACTGAGCTGGAGACACTGTGCATATCAACAAACGACCTACTATGTTCCAAAAATAGCAATATTAAGTTGTCGAAAAGGAGCCTAGACTCATTTTGTGTCCCACAGCAAATGTATAGGTCCTGGAGGCTGACTGGCATCAACAGATATTAATCTGGGTCACAGCATTGGTAAAAAAGGTTCTTGTATGAGCAGTGATCAATCTGGCGACCTTGGACTTGTTAAGTGAACAGTTGTCTGCTGGTTTAGAAAGCATCAGAGGGGAACAGAGAGCAGTGTTATTCTCATTCTGCCACATCGACCGGAATTTGAAGATCTGTGCTTCATAACACACTGGTGACTCCCTGATGACACTGATTCAGAACACACACACACACACCCCTCGTTTCACTTTTGCAGATAGGGTTTGATGATACTTGTCTGATTCCCAAAGCTTGCATGAATCAAAGGATGCTCTGTACATAACATCCCAGAGCTCTACCAAATTCGTTGTCATCCTCCATTCCAAAGATGTCACGTCAAGTTTATAGTCTAGTCATTCTGAGGTCCGTCCTGTTCATGAATGAAATCTGAAATTCTGTCGGCCGTCCAACCATGGTCTCCTCTGGTCAGTCTTCATGGGAACTGGGTTTGACTTTGATTTCTTTGCATCCTTCCCTCAGATGTCCTTCTGTCTCCGCTCATCTCTGTTAATGCTCACTCACTCTCTCACCTGCCACACAAATGTAATTCAAATGCTAAACGCCTCCTTGTTCGTCCACATATGCAAATTGACAGCTCGTCTCGAAAGAAGCCACTGCCAGAACAATCACATTCAAGGCTGCCAGAAAGTTGCTATTGTCAATGTTGTTTGATTCTTCTTTCACATTATTTATTTCATTTCTGTCCCTTTTAAGTATATTTAAATATTTTTTTATTCTACTTCTTTAAGGTTTTGTTGCTATGAAGAAATACTTACGTGCTTTCATGTGTGTGCTGGTTAATCCACTTAGGGGTTTAGATTCTGACGGTTCCACATTGAAAGACTCCCAAAAATCTTCTTGTACCCATTGAATCTCTAGTCTGCCTTCCATGTTTAAACACCCAAGACATAAAATGGAAGATAAGTGAGTGAGTGAAAGTGAAGTGACATGTGGCCAAGTATGGTTACCCATACTAGGAATTAGTGCTCTGCATTCAACCCTAAGTGCACACACACAGCAGTGAACACACACAAACCGTGAACACACACCCGGAGCAGTGGGCAGCCTTTTTTTTTTGCTGTGGCGCCCGGGGAGCAAGTTGGGGGTTCGGTGCCTTGCTCAAGGGCACCTCATTCGTAGTATTGAAGGTGGGAGCGAGCGCTGTACATTCACTCCCCCCACCTACAATCCCTGCTGGTACGAGACTCGAACCTGCAACCTTTGGGTTACGAGTCCAACTCTCTAACCATTAGGCCACAACTTCCCCCGCTGTTTAAACAAGGCTTTATCAGAATTCCGAAAGAACACAATTCCAGAGAGGGTTGTCTCACATAAATGGAAAAGAAAAGAGGAAGGAGAAGGACTTCCTGAAATTTCAAGTGCATGTCTTCAAAATATTTAAATTAATATATTAAATTAATGGAATATTCTAGCCCATGGATACAGCCTGACTCTTTTTTTTTTGCCAACCTTCTGTCCTTCAAAGCCTTTTACTGTTTTATAAAGATCTGTAATCATTACATTGGTTATGCAAACATATATGGGCTCGCATTCAATTTTGAGACTCTTTTCTCAATTCACTCAAATGGATACTCAATTGAGGCCTGGTTTCACAGACAGGGCTTAAACTAAACCAGGATTAGGCCATAGTTCAATTAGAACATTTAAGTATTTTTTTATAAACATGCCTTAGAAAAAACACATTGCTGGTGTGCATCTTGAGACAAAACAGGGGCACTGACATATTTTAAGATCAATTAGTGCAGGAGGCAAAGTTTCTTTTAGGTTGAAACAGCTCAGACTTACATTTTTGTTTGGATTATTTGAATCAGAATTAGAATCAGAAGAGCTTTATTACCAAGTATGTTTACACACACAAGGAATTTGACTTGACGACAGGAGCTTCCAGTGTAGAAGAAAGTACAAACATAGTGCAGACATACATGATAGTGTAGACATACATATGAATAACACAGTAGGGATGTAATATAACACTAATATAATAAAAAAGAAAAATTAGAAAAATTTAATAATGTAGTATATACAGAAATAGAAGTATAGGAAAAAATGTAATTGTTTAGATAAATGTAAAGATATGTTTATTAGTGTGCAGATAGATATGTTATTTACAAAGTGTGCAGTTTAATATAAATATACTATGTTAGTTGTGATGGGTGATGTATAATTATGAAAGCTTAATTGTTTAGACTGAGTATAGCCTGTGGGAAAAAAAATTTCTTGTGCCTTGCTGTTCTGGTGGTCATTGCTCTGTAGCGCCGACCAGAAGGCAACAGTTGCAAGAGAGAGTGGGCTGGGTGTGAGGGGTTCCAAGAGTGATTTTTTTGAGCCCTTTTCCTCACTCTGGAGATGTAAAGATCTTGGAGGCTGGGCAGAGAGGGCACCAATAATCCTCTCAGCAGTCCTGACTGTCCGTTGTAGTCTCCTGATGTCTGATTTGGTGGCTGAACCAAACCAGACAGTTATTGAAGTGCAGAGGACTGATTCAATGATGGCGGAGTAGAACTGTTTAAGCAGCTCTTGTGGCAGGTTGAATTTCCTCAGCTGGCGAAGGAAGTACAACCTCTGCTGGGCCTTTTTTGCAATGGAGTCTATGTGAGTGTCCCACTTCAGGTCCTGAGAGATTGTGGTGCCCAGGAACCTGAATGACTCCACTGAAGCCACAGTGCTGTTCATGATGGTGAGTGGGGGGAGTGCAGGGGGTTTCTCCTGAAGTCCACGATCATCTCCACAGTTTTTGGCGTGTTGAGCGCCAGGTTGTTGAGACTGCACCAGACAGCCAGCTCTTTAACCTCCTGTCTGTAATCAGACTCGTCTCCATCTTGATGAGTCCGATGACTGTAGTGTCGTCTGCGAACTTCAGTAGCTTGACAGAGGGGTCTTTAGAGGTGCAGTCAGTTGTGTAGAGGGAGAAGAGCAGTGGGGAGAGTACACATCCTTGGGGGGCGCCAGTGCTGATGGTGATAGTCCTGGATGTGAGTTTGCCCAGCCTCACTAGCTGCTGCCTGTCTGTCAGGAAGCTGGTGATCCACTGACAGATGGAGGTGGGCACGGAGAGCTGGGCGAGTTTGTCTGAGAGAAGGTCAGGTATGATTGTATTGAAGGCCGAACTGAAGTCCACAAATAGGATCCCAGGTCTGTCGAGGTGTTGCAGGATGTGATGCAGTCCCATGTTGACTGCATCATCCACAGACCTGTTTGCTCGGTAAGCAAATTGCAGGGGGTCCAGCAAGGGTCTAGTGATGTCTTTCAGGTAGGCCAGGACCAGTCTCTCAAGTGACTTCATGACCACAGATGTGAGAGCGACAGGTCTGTAGTCGTTAAGTCCAGTGATTTTGGGCTTTTTGGGGACCGGAATGATGGTGGAGCGTTTGAAGCAGCAGGGAACTTCACACAGCTCCAATGATCTGTTGAAGATCTGTGTGAAGATGGGGGCCAGTTGGTCAGCGCAGACTTTTAAACAGGCAGGTGAAACACCATCTGGGCCAGAAGCTTTTCTAGATTTCTGCTTTCTGAAGACCCGGTTCACATCCTCTACACAGACCTTAAACACAGGTTGAATGGTGGAGGAGGGAGGGAGGGGGGTTGCAGGGGTGGTAGGTGAAGGTGTGAAGTGCAGATCAGAGCGGATGGGGGGTGGTAGACGATCCTTTTCAAATCTGCTGTAAAACACATTTAGATCGTCAGCCAGTTGTTGATTCTCCGCAAGCTGTGGGGGTGGTGCCTTGTACATGGTGATGTTCCTCAGACCAGTCCATACTGACGCTGGATCGTTTGCTGAAAGCTCTTTTCTCAGCTTTTCTGAGTAGTTTTTTTTAGCCACTCTGATCTCCTTTGTTAGTCTGTTCCTGGCCTGGTTATACATGATTTTATCCCCACTTCTGTAAGCATCCCCTTTGGCATGACGAAGCTGTTTGAGTTTTCCAGTAAACCACGGTTTATCATTATTAAATGATAAGAATGTCCTGGTAGGAATGCACATATCTTCACAGAAACTGATATAAGATGTTACAGTCTCTGTGAGCTCGTCCAGATCGGTGGCAGCAGCTTCAAAGACGCTCCAATCAGTGAGGTCAAAACAAGCTTGTAAATCCTGCTCTGCTTCATTAGTCCATCTTTTTACAGTCCTTAATACAGGTTTAGCTGATTTCAGTTTCTGCCTGTAGGTCGTATTAGATTAACTAAACAGTGATCAAAGAGCCCCAAAGCTGCCCATGGGACGGAGCGATATGCATCCTTTATTGCTGTGTAACAGAATAGTGCTGTCTCTGGTGGGACACGTAACGTGCTGCTTGTATTTTGGCAGTTCACAAGATATATTTGATTTGTTAAAGTCTCATATAATGCATTAAATGCATATATATTGTTCATGGTGGGTTTCACTTTTCAACAAAGTTACATTTTTTTGACTATAAAATGTTTGTGGTGTAACAGTAACTAAAAATATTATACATATAGCTAATATATATAGATAAGTGGATACACACACATAACATTGGTAACCGTACTAAACCATGCTATGCCATAAACGGTTGAAAAATACCTGATAATTTCCGATACTTATCAACTCTGTGTAGTTTTTTTCAATTTTATTTCATTTTCCACCTTGATATGACATCCTCTCTTTTGAGGCATTATACAGAAATTTTGATTATATAGCTACCATATTGTAAATGATAGAAGCAAATCTGATATATAGTTTTAGTCTGAAAATACTAATGTAAATTGTAAAAGGTCCTTATAATTCTGAATATAACATGCAACTTGCAATACTAGATATATTTCTGTAATTAATAGATAAAAATTTACTATATAACTTCATAACATGACTATAAGTTATATACTTTTATGTAGTTAAAATTCGCACAAAATATAATTAAATAAGAAAATATAGTTTTGTAAGTTTGAAAATAAAACGTAAATGTGAATATCTAATGATTCTTTTGACACTATAATTGTAAATCAGAATGTACTGTATATTTATAAATATTGAGTATATTAATGTGAATTTGAATATATAGTCTCAACACTCACATCTCTACTATTCAATTATATTTATATGTTCAGAATTTATAACTATATATTCTATTGATATTTCTATATCAGATTTCCTTACATAATCAGAATTATAAATATATTTTGATTTAATATTTATCGATTCAGATTTGTATCTGTATATTCAGACTGACAACGATATATTCTGATTTACTTCTATTTATTCACAATTTACATTTATATATTCAGATTTTATATAATCATTATTTCCTGTCTGGTGCTTCATAGCAAAGCTATATCATAATATGTTCTATTTATATCTGGACCCCCCCCCCCGCCTTATTATATCCGGACACCCCACAATAATTAATCTTAGAAATGGAAAACATGTTCATCATAAAATAACTTTATTTGCTAATTACATTTTAATGCAGGGGTTCTCAAAGTCTACATTCAAAGGTCCAAATCTGAATTCTCATCAACGTGAAAAGGTCCAAAATAATTTTATTACAAAACTTGTTTTTAATAAACGTATATAACGTGCATAACAAATTAACATTAATTTTTTGAAAAAAAAACAAAGAGCCCTTTGCATTCAAAATACATTAATAACAAGTGCAAAAGTTTAATTTAAGTGTCAGCAATAGAGGTCGACCGAGAAGGGTTTTTCTCTGGCCGATGCCGATATTTAGAAATCAGGGCAGCCGATGGCCGATAATATGATACTGATTTTTTTGGCCGATATGTTTGGCCGATTTTTTCCCTGCTCTTTATCTCATAAAAGCAGGCACAAGATGGTAATAGTAGTAGTAGTAGTAATAATAATAAATCACTCCATTTCAAGTATATACATGGCTCAAAGCACCTTCTCAAAACAGTTCTGAAGCATGCTTTTTGTTTATGTTTGTTGACAGGCACCAGTGTTTCCCACAGACTTCCAAATGCAAATTAATTATCTGCCAGCAGGAGGCGCCCCCCCCCTTGGGGGGGGGTTGGAGCGGCGCTATAGTGGTTTCCACGGTACGGCTGCAAACCCTAGAACTACAATGAAAGTGACACATTAGCTTTTCTGAAGACGGTCGGTTCTTTTCAATGAGACATTCATATAAAAACACCAATGCTGCATTTCAATTTTGAAACGTGCAGTGCTCAGTTTATTCAACAAAGTAGAATCCTTTTGGAACATCTATTTGTGGCGGTTAGTTTAGATATTGTGACGGGCCGCCACAAATAACTCAATGTATGGGAAACACTGGACAATGCTATAAGTCAAATGGCCATAATCTAAGTGATAACAAAACATATAAAATAAATAATAAAATTAAAAATTAAAATGGTGAAATGTCGCCCGATTATGTGAAAGGTCATACTCTCACTGGATGTCATGACAACAAATGTCAGTTTCAATATCTCGCCTTTGCTTTCATTTCGGACCATCTCCAAAAATACATAAAAAAAACTCAGAAATTATTTACAAGTTTAACATGCGTTTATCAAAGTAGAAAATAATTAGTGCTCTTGAAATACGAAATGGAGGTGGGTCCGGACTTTGAGAAGCACTGTTTTAATGTATTTGAGTTAACAGATCCAGATTAAAAAAAAGAGCATCATGTCATTGACCCCATTTCCAAGACTCTCATTAATGCTTGTAAAAAGTCTTACTGTGCTCAACACTTCCTCTATTATTTTCTCATCTTATGTCTTTAAATGTTTAGTCTAATCTTCAAACACATACCTCTCCTTCTGAAAAATGTATTGTCCCAATCCGTCACCAAGGCAGTGACTTGACATCATCTGCATCCATGCACTCATTTTACAATAACTGATGTCAAAGAGTGATTTATGGCCCCTTTGATTCATGCTGACTTGAACATGATTGCACTTTTTCTTCATCCCAGCTGTTAATATCAACGAGCTTCAGGTCCAAGTTTTTTTTTTCCCCTCTCTTTTATGTTTCACACAAATCTCATACACCAAATAAAAGGTTCAATGTATATCCTGATGTCTTTTTTATTGTACCTCTGGCTATCATTCGGATGTTGAAATTCACACGTCACTGGTATACAGACAAGCCAGAACATTTTTCTGCTTGGTTTTAGATCACATTGTGAAAATAGTGTTGCGTCCATTGGGTCACATCATGCCAGCAACAGTCACATCATGCCAGCAACACCAAAGGCCAAATTCCAGACCTGGAACTTAAAAGGGTTCTCCATGCATAATATTACAATAGCAGGCCGAATTCTTATGAAAAAATTCGAATATTTTAAGCATGAACCGAATTCTTGAGTGCTTGCATCTGCCATCTGTTGACTCAACAAACATTATTCCGAGACGAACAGGTTCTGTCTTCATTCAATTCCTCTCCAACCTTACAGAATCCCTGAATACCAATCAATCACTGCTGCAAAACACCCTGCTAAGGGGTCAAAATCTTTCTTTGATGAGCAAATGAAAATATGCAAATGGATTCGACAACAGAAAGGTGCAAGTTAACGGGAGGCACATGTGCCCATTATCCCTTGTCGAATGTGAGTTCCAGGCTCTTGAGCACTTATCTCAAGTCTCATGCCAGTTCTTCACAAAGACTGGCTTGAATTGAAATAGTAAGACTGCTGATATTGTTTGTAGGTCATGCTGGCAATCCTGGGGAACATGTAGCTTTGTACCCTGAGCTGTCTTGCTGAGTCGTAAGCCCCGTAGCACAAAGCTGAATTCTGCACAAAACAAAACACATGCTGTCCCTTAGGAAATAAGACTCTCTTAGCAACATGGTTTGCATGATATTATAAGTGCGTATATGCAGTGTCATCAGATTAAATCCACAGCATGATATTGGCAAAGAGTTCTGTAATACTGGGAGAAAGCTATCCATTAGCATTCACATTCATCTCAATGGCAGTTGCTCAGCTCAGAAACAACCCCCATGAAGTGTATATTAGATCTGTCATCTCGACTCATGGCCACTCAATTATGGGTGCAGTTTTTAAGCTAATTACCTGAACTGTAAATGCTCAGAATACTAAATATAAACCCTATAATCACTCTATGTTCCCCAGATTTATATATATATATGTGACGAGAGGGGCGGGGCCGAGAGCCGTGGGACTGGAGCGAGTCCGGTGGAGTACATGCTAATGCGCAACACCTGCGCCACTCACCGGTCTCGAGTCCCACGGAGGAGCTCCGGAAGGATAAAAGGAGGAGTGACGACAGTGTTGGACGAGAGATGACCAGGCCTGGATTTTATTTTGTGTGCGGCAGTCGTCCGTGAGGGGCTGTCGCTTTACTTTCATTTTGTGTTTGTTTATTTTATTAAAGTCTTGAACGTTCGCCGGTTCCTGCCTCCTTCTTCCCGATATACAAACTACGTTTACATTGGTGCCGAAACCCGGGAGGAGTCTGAGCAGTAGCTCATTTTTTTCGTTGTGAAAGCGAAACTACTTTGTTTGGTTAACGTTTCCCGACTACCAAATCATAAAGGATACACAATATTGCTAGAATTTGTTTAGCAGTGAAACATATTAATGTTTTACACCTTTATGTGCAAATAGGTTTTATTATGATGTTGAACCTTAGACATAGATATTAATTTTTAGCATTAGCTTTGTACATCTCGCTGGTTGCTGTCATGCTTATGTGACATCATACACTTCTAGACTTCTGCATGAGTTTTAAAATTGGAAATCCAATGCCAAATGCTGTTCTGTTGCACTTTTCCACACAGGAAGTTAGCATTTCCCATTTTCTTAGCTGAATGGAACACAGCTAACAACACCATTTTGTATGCAGTGTTAACAGTGTCTAACTTGTTCATTGAGAGTTAGTTGGTATCTCACAGCAAATTATGACTTTGCCATGGATGGGGTTTGAAAGCAAGCTGGGTCGGGGAACCATGAGAAGCCACTCATATATAAAGTAATGAATGAACATGAAAATAGCACATTTGTTAGGGACATGTATTGGAGAAAAGTATTTGTCTTTTATGACTGGGAACGTTTCAGTGCTATGAATCACTGGCTTTCTCATATTAATCTTTCTTGAATTATTTCTGAATCCCATCTGACTCATAGAAACCAATGCCAAGCCCATCTCACCCCTCTACCCGCTATCAAATCAGAGTTTGAGAAATTGAAATATGCATTAATAATAACATCATTCTTCCATGTATGATTACCTACAGGCATGTGTTGATTTGAACACAATGACAACATCTGTTGGGTGAGTCAATAGGTTTGAAGGATTTAACCAAAGCCTTATTACGAGCATTTATGAGCTGTTGAATTGTCACTTTTCTCAGGATAGAAGGTCTAAAATAGGTCTTACATAAGAAGTATATCTTCTTTTAGCTTCATAAGAGCATATCATTCTTATAGTTATATAACAGTGTGTAGTCATGTACCATTACCAAGCTAAATGTTTGATTCTTATTGTGCTCTTAACAAAGATCAGTCATAACAAGGATGTATATTAAAAATAAATAAATAAATTAAATAAATACATTTACATTTAATTAAATTTAAAACACGTGCATAGGGATGCATGAATAGGAAAATACAATCTTATAGTGATTGGCTAAGTGCAATTGTCAAATGGTAGGCTGTGATTAATTATATATGAATTAAATTATATATGCTTTACCAGTTTCAGAGAGAAACATTTTTCAGCATTCGTGTAAATGAACACTCAGTAACAAGGTTCAGTCTAAATCTAGCAGTGCATGTTTTTTTTTGTTTTTTTTTGCCGTCACTTGTCAAAATAAAAGCTTGATGGTTTAATGTTTGAAAGTGAAGAATGAAGACATAAATATTAGTATTGTAACTTTACAGTATTTATTTTTCACATATTTCCTTTTTTTATATTTTTGTTTCATAATAATCACAGTAAAATAATAGTTACTATTTTATAGTCAAATTTAATTGGTCAAACAGAGTGGGAATGTGACTTATGAAAACCCAAGTGGAAAGAAGACATTTCTGAAATGCTTAGTGAAAGTGGTTTGAGGTGTCTCTTGTAAAAAGCAAATCCAAGTATGAACTCCCAGATGTTTCAAGTTTTTACCAAACTATTCAGGCCCAATAAGATTGCACAGTCTTAAAATGGGCTGGAAATTAAAAATCACACACATAATTACTAGAGGCAACAGCAATAATCAAAAGATGAACATTTATTATTAAACAAGAACACCCATGGACAAAATACAAGACAAATTTAATTTATTTGGGTGAATACAGCATAGTTTACAATATTACATGCATTTAAACTCGTTTAACAAGCATTTTAGAAATAAAAAAGCACATTTAAAAGTAGCATTTTAATTTAAGTGTATTCAACTGTTCTCTATAATTGCGTTCCGGTGTGTCGCCGAAATCTGAGCCGGTGAAGGGCTGCTGTTCGCGGGGGAACTGCGAACTTTAGACCGCGGCCTCGCGTTTCACTCGTAGCTGAGAGATGGCGTGACTCCAAAACCTGCCCAAAAACAAACAGTACTGAGATTAGAGAACATATTTTAGCATCAAATTAAATTACACTCAGTATTATAACGAATAAAATCCATTTATGTTATGCAAGGCAAAAGGCATTTCCATCATGCGAAATGACCACTGCTGACACATCTGACTGACATCTCGTCCTTATGTTGTGTTGCATAAAATAATATAATTTACACCACACTAAAGACTTTATAAATTAAATAAAATGTATACAAACTTTTATTTCCCTGAAGAAGTGCACCAAATAGGCTGCGGCGGCGCTGAGAACCGCTCTCTCCTGTAGAGGACTCAAAAAGCCCGCGCTCTCTCAGCAAGCTGCATTGTTGAGTAAGTTTTCACCGGAGACAGGTTCAACCCAGCCTTAGGTAGTAAAAATAACCCAGCATTAAAATGACCCAGCACCTGGGTAAAAATATTAAAAATAACCCCCAACAATGACCCAACAGCTGACCCAATGTTGGGTTGAAACATCCCAGCATTTTTTAGAGTGTAGCATCTTGGTTGCACCACATGGCAATTTTTATATAAACCACTTATGTTGAAACATTATTTTATAATAAATTAAGATTATCAAACTATTTTAATTCTTTAATCAAGGCTTTTTAAGTCATTGCGTGGACTGTATGTATTTTTTTAAATAAATTAGATTACTAGATTAATAGAACAAACTGATACTTACTTCAAATTACCATTGAATAAGATCTCCACAGATTTTACTTACTCCACAAACCCTAAGAGCCTTGTCTTGTGTAATCCAGACTCATGTATTGACGAGTCCAGTCACATAGGAGGAGTCATCTATTATAGCTGAACAAACTGAGTACCTTTCAGTAATGAGTTGTAAAGCCCTGTTACAATTGGGCATTACAATTCAAAATCACACCTTGGCACAAGGTCAAGACAGCTTCCATTATTCACCATGTAGTGCCGTTAGACTAATGAAGTCTTTCACAACGCTCTATCAAAATAAGGTTGTCTTCTGTAATATATGTGAGCAGGAAAACATAATTAGAACACCATTAATAGCACCAAGTCCTACTTCGAGTGATGGGATAAAATGCAGGATAGAGAGCCAATTAGACACCCACTTCGCTATCCGTGGTACATATTTATAGAGATGAAAGCATCCAAAGTGAGAGCCGAGAACCTAACTTACCACTTTTACAGATGTTGGTAAGTGAACATCAGTCACTTGCACATATGCTTTGAACTTTATAACCTAAATGGCGTGCCCAAAACCCCAACTTCAGCTGCTCAATTTATGAATACATTTCTTAATTTTGGAACGGCGGATCCTTTTTCATGTTCATTTCTGGATGGTTGATTCTGCAAGGGTGCAGCAGGGGCCATATGACCTCATTTAAATAAGGAAATACATTCGGGGTTAACCATACAATGCCGTGTGTGAATCAAGAGCGGGTTATGATTTATGATATTTAAAAAGGTTTCTGCTGTTGTTCTAAGGAACAATTTGATAGTCATGGTGGCGACTATGATGATGGCATGAGTTATAATGATGATGAGTATGACATTAGTCAAACTAAAACATTCCTGTTAAAAAATAAAGAAATAATTTATTATATATTCTTTTTACAGCATACCGTATATTGTTATGTGTGCATATATTGCATCTATAAATAATTATTAAAGGACAGTACACCCAAAAATGAAAAGTTGCTGTTAATTTACTCACCCTTTGGCCATCCAAGATGTAGATGATCTTTTATCTTCAATAAAACAGTAAAGAAAATGTTTAGCTGAAATCATGGCCCTTGGTGATTCATAAATTACAAGTCAGGGCCTACCGACACTTTGGGATTCAAAAAAATCATATACAGGCAAGACAAAATAAAACCTGTGGCTCCTGAAATATATATTGAGAGCTTATGAAATGTAACAATTTGTCTGTGTAAGAAACTGAACATTATGTAGAACAGTATTACATGTAATCCATAGCCTCAGTATGGAAAAAAATAATATGGCTAGTTAATGGCTCCCGTCAACTTTTACCAACATTCTTCAAAATATCTTATTTTGTTTTCAACAGAAGAAAGAATCGCCGTTTGGAACAACTTGAGGGTGAGTAAATAATAACAGTATTTACATTTTTGGGTGAACTATCCCTTTAAGCAGTCAGGAATACCCAAATATGTAATGCATATTGGAATAACTGAGAACAACTCAGAACAACTGTTGCCATAAGCTTATACTAGATACATGACTATTAGACTATTTCTAAATCTAACATAATAAAATTCAACCAGCAAGGTTGATTCCATGAATCAGTTCAATTGATGACAAGGCATTTCTACTTTACTGTATGACACTTAGTCTTTATATTTGGAGGACATAAGGTAGGTCACAACATTTTTGCTGAGCACTTTTGGTTTATAAGAAAAGTTGATTCTTTAACCCTCTCATCCAACAAGCCTTGTGGCTATTGCCAAAAAAAAAAACGGTTAATTGAAAGCAATTCAGCCTCCACAGTCAAAAGCAAATCTAAGACACTGTGAAGGTCAGAAGTAGAAAAAAAATAGCCTTGGCTTGTCTGTTTTTTCATTCTCTGTCTGTGGGAGAGACTGGCTTGCTTGTTTTCAATAAATTCCCCTCATATCAAAGACTTTCAATTGCCCCCCTTTTTTCAGCTGTGCAATCCATACTGTTGAGAATACCAGAAAAAAAAAAAGAAACAAAAAAAAAAAAAAAAAAAAAAAAAAGAAAAAAAAAAAAAAAGAAAAAAAAAAAAAAAAAAAAAAAAAAAAAAAAAAAAAAAAAAAAAAAAAAAAAAAAAAAAAAAAAAAAAAAAAAAAAAAAAAAAAAAAAAAGAAAAAAAAAAAAAAAAAAAAAAAAAAAAAAAAAAAAAAAAAAAAAAAAAAAAAAAAAAAAAAAAAAAAAAAAAAAAAAAAAAAAAAAAAAAAAAAAAAAAAAAAAAAAAAAAAAAAAAAAAAAAAAAAAAAAAAAAAAAAAAAAAAAAAAAAAAAAAAAAAAAAAAAAAAAAAAAAAAAAGAAAAAAAAAAAAAAAAAAAAAAAAAAAAAAAAAAAAAAAAAAAAAAAAAAAAAAAAAAAAAAAATTTGTTGCCATAAAATTAATAGGTCACTCCCACAAACAGTAGCTTGTGATAATACCTTTCATCATGTAATGACCACACCAGTGTTGATTACGCTTATGTATTTTGAAATGCCCTAGAAACCACCCAAAACATCCAAGCAACCACCTAGCAAAACCCTAGCAATCACCCTGAACAGCAATTAACAGTGATAGTTTTGGGTTTTAGGCTTGTTTTGGCTTTAAGTAATCATATGTCTTCCTCTGGAGGAAAGGTTTGTAGATAAGACCATACTGGTTTTGGTTTAGGCCTAATATTAATAATCATGCACTTTTAAAACATTCAGCTTGAATAAAGACATAGGTAAGATAATTAACAAAGATAAAAGAGTATACCAGCTAACAGTTCATTAAGACCTGGGCCGCAAACTTACTGGAGGTAAACAAATATGAGTCTCATGACAGATTCATTAGAGAGCCAAAGGAAAGATCCGCATAAGATAAGACTGTAAAATAAGCTTGTCTGGACGAAATGGTTTCAAAGATTTCATAAATCCAATATCAAAGTCTGGACATAATCAATTTGGCAAATGCTTGCTGAAAGGTTCTTGGCTAAACTTAGAATGAAGTGACAAATAAAATATCCTGGCCCTGTCCCACAGATATCTACAGGACTTACGTGATTAATGCTGTAATTTCATTACACAAGGTAAGGACTTCAGTGAACATATACTGAATCCTGAATTCAGAAATAACATGTTGTCTATGATGTCTTCAATCTTTCTCGTACCAGGTTTATTTTCAAATTTTGGGTAGATAGTCTGCCAATCAAAAGTATTTGGTAAGGACAATATCCCACAAGCAAGAGTAACGTTGTTCCCTTTCGAAAGGGAACATGTGCTGTGTCCCCTAGGGGTCTGAAGCATCAGTCTAAACACAACAATGAACTTGAAATTGGCAGGTGACACCTTATGACGTCATCACCAGTGTGACTGTGAAGACAAAAAGGCACCTGTAAAATATGTCATCCTCTTTCTTGTCTTCAGGATACCTGTTTGTTTGAACGTGTCTAAACAAGGCATTATGGCTAGCACTATGTCTTTTAGGCAGTGTGTTTCTCCATGTCTAGCACAATGTCTTTTAGGCAGTGTGTTCCTCCATGTCAGCGTTATCTGACACCTGATGACACATGATATGTGCATTATGTGCACGGGCGAGAAGCTTCACTCTCATTTGTCCCTTTTCTCTAGGGAATCGGGACAGCCATCTGTGCCCCACGGTTCAGGACCTGCTGTAGCTGAGGCGAGTAGGAGACTGAAGTTGTGGGGATCGCAGATGGAGCTCGTGGATGAATTTGAGAAAGGTATGAATACTTCTGATTCATCTGCAGCTGATGAGAGTGAGATGCCGGATTGTGATGACGTGTTGTCTCTCATGTCATCTGATCCAGCAGCGAGCACTCTCCTGTCTTGACGAGCAGGACGAGGCTGATGAGACTTATGATATTTCTGAGTGCTCTCAGCCCACCTACTCTGCATATGAGGAGTTATTGGAAATTATGTCCCACGCTATGGCGATATTAAATCTTCCATGGAAATGCGAGAAGTGCAAGCCCCCACGTAGCCACCTCGATGTACGTTTCCTGTTGGGACATAATCATCCAGCTCGTACAAGCCTGCCCTTTCTCACAGATCTTCACACTGAAGGGGGGAAATCTTGGGGAAAGCCATAATCAGTCCGCATCCATCTCACTCAGACAAATTATGCTGATGTTGTGGGAATGTGGGAAAATGGGTATGCATTCATGCCTCTGATCGAAGAGACGCTGGCTAGCTATCCCTCGAAGGGTGAGGCATCTGCATTGAAGGCTCCCTCTCAAAACCGTTGTATGTCAACTAATGCCTTAATGGCAGAACATATGCAGCAGCAGGTCAGGCTGTCGCTTCTTTGCACACGATGGCGGTGCTTCAGGCCTACCAGGCCGATCTGCTGAAGGACCTGGATGAGGGCCAGGGGCTCCCCCCGAGGCAGTAGAGGAGCTGTGCCGCATCACAGATTTGGCTTTCCATGCCACTAAACATACTGCTGCTGCGATTGGCTGATCTCTGGTTGCCATGGTGGCGACGGAGAGACATCTTTTGGTGAACCTGGCCGATATCGGGGAGAATTAGAAAAACTTTTCTCCTCCATGTGGCGGTTTCACCATCTGAGCTTTTCAGCACATTTGTTGAGACGGTGGTTGGGAAGTTGTAGTCTCGCGTAGCCAGACCTTCAGACTGATGGCAGATGGTCTGGGAACCTTAGCTGCTTTGAATGGCCAAGGCCCGCCCAAGAGGACATATGACTGACAGGTAAAGCAGCCAATCATGTTTCATTTTGTGCCGTGTCATGTTTAGAGGTGTGGAAATGTCCCCACAATAACAGACTGGTGTGTAAAACTCTTGGACATATTTTAAAGATTCTATGCCGCAAACTTTAAATATTTCACATACTTTTGAAAATTCAGCTTTTAGTTGATCCTGATAAGTGCTCATCATCACAGTTGTAAACATGATGACTTTCTTCTTCCATTAGGGGGTTTGGCATCACTGCATCTTTGTTTCCAGGAGGAACGTGATACACACATCTCCCAGAAATCCTGTATAATTCAACCAATACGATGACGAATTCGAAACTCCTGAAGGGTTTCCAATTGTGTGGGCCAACGGTCCATTGGGTGTGATGTCTGAGGCTGAGACCAGGGAAGTTCAGAGAAGTGAAGGCGTGCTCCACTGCTTTTAAGACCTTTATACCGCGCTGGTCCAGGTCCACGCCTCAGCCCGTGAGGTGGTCTGGCCCGTCCCAGTCTCAGGACCGGAGACAGGACCAGAAGGCTAGAGCAGCCTCTTGTCTCCTTCTAGGAGTAGAGTGCAGAGGACACATGAAGCCAGAGGGAAAAGAAAAGACCTGAGGGAAGTGATCCAAAATAAAAGTGGTCAGCGTTTTAGGGTCCCAGAGGCAAAATAATATCTGCCTCCTTCCCTTCCCCCTCCATTTCTTTATGTTAGGTGGGGCTCTTACACAATTTTACATCTAGCCATAAAGCTGGACCTATGATGTTTTTGGCAGTTTGTTTTTATTCCAACATCTGCCTTACTGATGGTTCGGAATTAGAGGCTGACTGTGAATACGTTGTCTCATGCCAGATAGTCTACTTAGTAGTAGGCTCTCAGTGAGTCTCCTTAGTTACTGCTTTCTTGGCTTTTTATTGTGGGCATCCACTTCCTAGAGCTCCGCTCAGATAAGCGTCATCAGGTAGTTAGCTTCTGTAGCCCCTCTTGGTAAGCTTGTAATGGTCTCACACAGAACAACCTAGAAAGACAAGAATAAATTTGAGGGAGGGACCAAACTTGCGTTGGAATATAAAGTACCAATAACACATAAACAATTAAATCATAAACCGTTCACAAAATGGTTGAATGAACAATTCAGTAACTCACATTCTTTAGTAGTCACTTGTTTTTTATATTTAATGAATCGGCATTTTTATAATGAATAATTTAATTAAGGATTCAATTACTTATTTAAAACTACACTTGTTTCATTCCCAAGGAAATCAGCATTTTTGAACAAAATGGTTGTATGTATGAATGATTGATTGTCTTGATTGACTGAGTCATTTGTCGTTATCTACTGGTGCAACAATGTACCAGCAGAAAGACTAACAGTGTGCCTAAGGCATTACTTACTAAAACTGTGAACATTGTATGATTAAAAAGATTTTTTAAAAAAAGACAGTTTTGCCTTCTGACAAAGACCCTTTCTTTTTGGGGTTGGACCTTATTTAATTTTTTAAGCCACTGCTAGACTTTCTTATAACTTGACATTGTCTTGGTCTCTCCGGATAAAAGGCATCAATCACACATCCTTTGGACATTCATGGCTTGGAGGGTCTTTACCGTCATTCTGTCCATTCTGTCTGTAAACATCTATTATAGTGTGAAGTGAGGGCCTGCCAGAAACATCATTGCTTTATGCTTTAACCATTTTTGTTGTCAAGTTGTCGCTGTTGACACTAAATGTATCTGAGAACTTGGACAGCTTTGGTCATCTAAGTGCACTTTTCCTTTGGGAGAAAAGTAGTGTGCACCCTAAAATATGCAGTAGATGATGTTACAGTTTAGAAGAGGTTAATAAGATCCAATGCTAGCTGCTACAATTTCATGTTTTTACAAACCTGTACGACTTTCTTTTTTACTTGGAAAACAGACTATAATGGTGACTGTGTTAAATTTAATGCAAACCACGCTGCACAGAATGCAGAAGTGCTTTTTCAGCTTTGGTTATAGTTATGCACTACAGAAGATGGATGATCTTGGCCTACTCAGGATCAGTTCTTATTTGTGTATCTTCTATACCACATTCAGCAAAGTGCTGTTTGACCCATAATGCATCTCTTTCTGTCCCAAATATTTATGTAAGATATTATTTCTGAGTCTGTAATCAATATTACCCTCCTTATTTATCCTTGAGTCAAACATTTGTTCAGTGGCCCTTGCAAACAATTCAATCTAGGACAATTTAAAGTGAGGTCTTGAGCTGTAGCACAAGAATGAATTTTCAAGTGCTTGCAGAAGAATATCAAGCACTGTTTGTTCAATTTCTAAGGTGAATATCACCTAACTAAATGACAATTTTATTATAATTAGAAATGAATAACTTCCTCCAGGTTAAATAATATTGACTATTAAATTGAGTTTTGCATCTAGCTGGTCCATTCTCATAAAACAAAAATGTTACTTATGATTAAAATTAAATGAAGGATGACTATACGGTCAGTGTGTTAAACTATATGGATAGTGTTGTTTATTTGCACATCCTGTCGGTGTTGTTTTAGTTCGCAATACAATTCAATTATCAAGTATATTCATTAGTACAATTTGCTAAGACTGTATTATAAGCATTATTTTACCACAACCCAGACACTTAAATCAGCCATGTTAATGCGTTAACGCATGCGATTAATTTTACAATCCTTAAAGCGTTAAAATAATTGAATGCAATTAATGCAAAATTACTGAAGCACAATTTTTATTCTAATCCTTTAACCCAATTTTGCTTCTCTGCTTGCGATCAGATCATTTTAAGCCGCTAAACTCCGGGAAAGTTTAAAGTTTCAGTCCACTGATCCAGTCAGCGAATGCATTCAAACAATCCGTCCAAAACAGCGCTAATATAAAGGAAACCATGCTGATTACATCAGAGATTGCAGAGAGAACAGAGACTCACAGATTGTCAACACATCCCACCGCTGCATGGCCAGATGAGATGCAAACTACGGTTTCTCGACTTGATAACCAGTCTCGCTAGTAAAGTTTTGATAGATGAAGACTGCAATCAAGGTAAAGACGATTGCGGTGGCGTACAGGAGTCGCACAGTACAGTAAGCACGCGTGAGTCCATTATAATAATACATGTATATGAGTGCTCTTGACGCACTGATCGCAAATTGTATGCACAGGCACAGACATTTCCGTAAATTCACGTTGTTTCCACACACATTCACAATAATGTTTTGATTTGTCATGTGTATGTTGCTGTGTTTTGTTATTCTGAATGGATCCGTGTACTGTATTAGATATATGCAGTCAGCAGGCGGTTGCTTTAGGGTATTTTTGGCATCACCATGTGGTCCTGTTCGGTATCGCAACTTGACTTCTCTAAAATGTAAAAAAGCTATTTGCTGTTGCACTGTACTCATACTATACAATTTAGGGGGGTTTTTTTGGCATTTTTTTTTTCTTTCATATGTGCTCCTTATATCATTTGGTTCTTTGTTGTCCTGGCTTAACACTTTTTTTTGGTGAAAATACTAATGGCATTAGACTTTTACACAATAGTATATATATATATATTATATATTATATATATATATAGTATATATATATATATATAGAGAGGACGAGAGAGGAGAGAGAGAGATTTAAAAAAAAAAACTTTATTCACAAATCTCCCAAAAAGATCAAGGTACATGTACAGCAATCGATATTTAGTAAAAAACAACTAAAAACAAAAAAATAAATCATCTTCAGTTATTTTACATAACACATCATGAAAATAATCATTTAAAAGTGGAAAGATCATTCATGGCATTATAAAAATTAAAATCAATCAGTATTCTTGCTTTGAGTAAAGACCTAAAAGCCATAATCACATCATCATTGCACCCTTGCTCTAGTTTACTTTTCCAAGCCAATTTCGCTTGCCCAAGAATAAAATTCAGTAATTGAAGCAGAATAATTTTTTTTTCTGCGCATACTTAAAACCAAAGATAAAGGTTTCAGGAAAGAAACTCTCATTGAACTTGACACACATTTCTTGAACCAACACAAATAAAGGTTTAAGCCTAAAACAGTACATGAAAGCATGAAAAACTGTTTCCTTTTGAAAACAGAAAGGACAACCAGGGTTATTATTGGAATCCAAAACAGAAATAAAATAATTAACCGCAATAGATTTCTCCATTGCAAATCCTGTTTTCTTTGATAATGGTGGCTTATATAACACTCTCCATTCAGGTTTTACATCATCACATAATTTAAAAACTGAACGCCATGGGGTATCAACTCTTTTGTCAAGCATTTTCTTGTTAAGGATCAGAACACACATCTTATACAAAACCATTCCTGTGCAAGAAAAGAAATCAACAGAAAAAGATTGTTCTTGTTTTAATAAAATACCTGAACATTCTTCAAAGAACGGTTGGATTGTCAAATAGGGGAAAGGGTCCTCACTATCAGGGGTATTACTCCCTGAAAAAAAGTCAGCTTCTCTTCACTTGTAAATGCCTCTATCAGTTTAGATAAAAAACGAGTAATTGAGCGAATAGATCGGAGTCCCAGTCCTTTTGCAACAGCCTCTGTGTCCTTAAAATGAGGTCCAGTTAAAGACAGTAACTGACCTAAAACAAAAACTCCTGAATTTTGTAGCGCCTTGCTGAAACCCGGTAAAAAAAAGTGGAAGAAGAAATGTCCAGTCTTGCCTTGCAGATCAGAGGCTCCCTTAATAACCAGTAAATGGAATGAAAATTCTCAGTATTTTGGATGTGAAAAAAACTCCACACTTTAAAAAGATTCTGATAAAAAAGAGGCAGCTGTGAAAGGTTCAAACTCTTGGGGTCCATCAGAAACAGAGATCTATCCAGAGCAAAATTTCCAACAGTCTGTAGTATACTGCAACTGATAGCCCTCCAGCTTACATTCACCGGTCCATCTAGAAGTCTTTGTATAACATGTAACCGGAAAGTTGCAATCCTGCTCTGTAAATGAATTAAACCTTGACCGCCTTCCTCTTTAGGTAAATACAATATGCTCTGTGGGATCCAATGAAGTTTATCCCAAAATAAATCAACAAAGACCACTTGAATTTCAGCCATCAATTTTTCAGGAGGGTCAATACATGCCAGTCTATGTCATAAAAGTGAGGCAACCAAGTTATTGACAATAAGTGTTCGACCTCTAAAGGACATGTTAGGTAAAAGCCATGCATTTCCATTTGTCTAGACTACCTCTAACTTTCTGTAAAATTC
Source organism: Sinocyclocheilus anophthalmus (assembly GCA_018155175.1). Classification (NCBI taxonomy): domain Eukaryota; kingdom Metazoa; phylum Chordata; class Actinopteri; order Cypriniformes; family Cyprinidae; genus Sinocyclocheilus; species Sinocyclocheilus anophthalmus. The sequence continues at coordinate 104,003 of JADLZN010004190.1, forward strand.
CATCCCAGTTTTTTTGTGAAACACTGTCATCTCCTAAAAACTCTCCAAGATATCTTATGCCACATCTACTCCAACATAAACCTTCAGGTAGAGTTGGTTTTCCATCATGCCAATCTCCTAATAACAAAGCATCACTTTTCTTCCAATTAAGCTTTGCTGAAGACCATTTTCCAAATTCTATTAATTTCGATAGGACATGTATATCCTCTTGTTTATTGAGTATTATTATAATATCATCAGCATAGGCTGATAAACAAAAATTCAAATCACACTGTGGTACTCTTAACCCATCCAACCTCTTCCTAATTTGCAGGAGTAGATGTTCAATAGCAATAGAATATAACATACCTGACAATGAACATCCTTGTCTAATTCCCTTATTAACCTTGAATGGAGCACATAAGCCACCATTAATCTTAACTACACTCTCAATGTCACTATAAAGCATTTTTAGCATACTTAAAAAAATGTCATGGAAGCCGAAAGGCTTCCAAGGTATTCCATAAATATGAATGTTCCACTCTGTCGAATGCTTTTTCTTGATCTAAGGACAACAGACCGCATTTGATATCAAGTATTTTAGAAACCTGTATAATATCCCTAATAAAATAAATATTGTCAAAAATTGACCTACTAGCCACACAGTAAGACTGATCCGGATGGATCACCTGTCCCATTACCTTAGCCAACCTGATTGCCAATGTTTTTGAAAGTAACTTGTAATCACTACATAAAAGTGACACTGGCCTCCAATTTTTAATCTCAGTGAGATCTCCTTTTTTTGGGAGAAGAGTAACCACTGCTCTTCGGCAGCTCAACGGCAACCCACCTTTCAGTAAGCTATCATTGAACACCTCCAGCAGATCCACTCCAATCTCAGACCAGAAGGTTTTCAGAAAATCAACCGGCAGCCCATCCATACCCGGAGTTTTTCCAGACTCCATACTCTGGAGTGCTGTATAAAGCTCTCCTAAGGTCAGGGCACTGTCCAGCTCTTTATTGGACTCCTCTGAGATTTTTGGAAGATTTTCTAGGAAAACATTTTTTCCCCGATCTTCAGGCTCAAGTTCACTTCCATACAGGGACTGGTAAAAACGCATTGATTCTTCACTAATCTCTCTGGGATTAGATAGCAAAAAAACATCCTCAGAACGTAAGGCATGAATTATGCGCTTTTGTCCATTTTTCCTTTCATGGCCAAATAAATATTTCGAAGATGCATCCATCTGATCAATGTTAAAAAATTTTGCCCGGACCAGAGCCCCCTGTGTTTTTTGATCTAGCAGGTCTTTAAATGCAGCTTTTTTTCCTTAAAAAGGTTTCCAAACAATTAATATCACTTGAGGTATGAGTCAATTTCTGCAAATCCATTATTTGTTTTTCAAGTACTTCAGAATCAGAATCAGAATGAGCTTTATTGCCAGGTATGTTTACACATACGAAGAATTTGTTTTCATGACAGAATGTTCCACAGTGCAACAGAATGACAGTGACAGAAAAAAACCCACAGATAATAAAAAATAAAAATAAATAAAAAATAGAACAAGTAAATAAGGAATAAAAATATACAAATCGACAATTGTATGTACAGGTATATAACAATAGACAGTTGTATGTACAGGTATTATGTGCAAATTGAAACGTAGACAGAGTATGTGTGTTAGATAAATAAGTGTATGAGTGAATAAATTGTGTGTGTTCCACAGTTATTGTCAAGTGTTCATGAGATGGATGGTACAGGTACAGTACCTCAGTACAGCAATTTTGTAAAGTTGAACAGAAGGTATCTAAAAACAATAATCTTTCCACAGGTGCATTTGGAGCATAACTGCAAATATGTACCAAAACAAAACTTTCATAAGTAGCTCTAACTTTTAAGAGTCTACCTTTAATAATCTCATTTACATCATATGAAAAGGAAAAATAAGAAAAGATACTGACAGGGGGATGACGAGAAGTGGGGATCCATCTGCAAGCTTTATTAAGAGGGTTTTAAGAAGGGTCGAAACAATGGAAAAAGGATTGGCGGGCGCAAAAACACAGAAATAGTATAGGGCTAGCGAGGTCACCGATCGGACAGACAGAATACAGGCGAAACTTAGAGGGATAAAATCCAGGAAAACAGGCAATGATCAGGACAGGAGTGAAAAACAGGCAAGGCAGGACTATGACTAGATTATAAAACTAGAACAGGCTCCGTAGAGTAGCTATCGCTATGAGAGTGATAAACGCTATACAATACTCGGCAAAGGGAAGGGATCAGAGTGAGTGTTATATAGGGAAGGTGTGATTGATGACAGCCTGGGTGCAATCAGTGCTGTTGCCCCCCCCCCCCCCCAAGGAGTGGCTTCCAGACACTCCAAAACACTTTACGATTCCGGAGGGCAGTGGAGTGGAGGCGGAACAGGGGGAGGGATGGTGGGCCAGGTCCATGTGGAAGTGGAGAGACCAGGAACTGAGGCAGAACCAGCGGAGCAGAGAGCCAGGGTGGAGCCGGCAGTACAGGTGGAGCAGGGAACCACCAGAGCCAAACAGTAGACCACCACAGCGGAGCAGAAGACCACCACAGCAGAGCAGAAGACCACCAGAGCCAGACAGACCACCACGGCAGAGCAGAAGGAACAGGAAACCCTCTTGGTGAACCACACTGATCAGGAGACCATGGCGGAGACTGTAGCAACGAGAGATCAGAGACAGACAACACAGACAGAACATTGGGGTTGATAGACAAGGCTGAGTGTTCAGAGGCAGCCTCCTTGGCTGGGTCGGGACAGGGCAAAAGCTCACAAACGACCTCCTTGGCCGACACAAATCACGCAAAGAATTCACAAACGGCCTCCATAACGTGACAGGACAGGATGAGGATTCCCCGACGGCCTCCATAGCCGTGACAGGACGAGCAGGGAGTTCGCAAACGGCCTCTATAGCTGTGACAGGACGGGCAGAGAGTTCACAGACGGCCTCCATAGCCATGACAGGGCAGGCCGAGGATTCACAGACGGCCTCCTTAGCCATGACAGGACAGACAGAGAGTTCACAGACGCCGCCATAGCCGTGACAGGACAGGCAGAGAGTTCATAGACGGCCTCCATAGCCATTACAGGACTTGCAGAGAGTTCACAGACGGCATCCATAGCCGTGACAGGACAGACAAAAAGTTCCCAGACGGTCTCCTTGGCCGGAACAGAACAGGCAGAGAGTTCATAGATGGCCTCCTTGGCCGGAACAGGACAGGCAGAGAGTTCATAGACGGCCTCTTTGGCCGGAACAGAACAGACAGAGAGATCATAGGCGGCCTCCTTGGCCGGAACAAAACAGACAGAGAGTTCATAGACGGCCTCCATGGCCAGAACAGAACAGGCAGAGAGTGCGTTGCTGGGCGCCACCACCACGCAAGGAGCTGAAGTGAGCACCGCCATTTCGGGAGGTTCTGCAGCATGTGCCGCCACCTCTGAAGAGACTGCAGCGGATATCATGGCCACTGGGAGCACAGCAGTGGACATCGCTACCTCGGGAGGTTCTGCAGCGTAAGCCGCCAACTCTGGAGATGTTGTAGCCGGTTCCGCTGCCTCTAGCAAATCGGCGGTGGAGTACACGGCCCAGATTAACCCCCACCCCCCCATGTTTGTTTTTTTTAAAAAAAAAAAAAAAAGCAAACCCCCCTATGGGAAGTGCTGCAGACAGGGGAATGCGTTCATGAACAGAAGGGTGAGAGTGAGTGGGTTTGGGGATACCAGCTGTGCGTGCAGATACCAGCTGCGCGTGCAGACACCAACAGTGGGTCCTCCACGCTGGATGCCAGTCTGGGATACCGAAGAACTGACCTTGATAATCTGGGTGTAACAGACAGGAAGTGACATGACTCTGGATGACAGCTGTGATGCAACGTGATTCTGGATGAACAGCTGAGACGTGTCGAGGCTATGGCAGACAGCTGCGACTTGACTGACGCAGGAATGGAAAACTGTGAATTGACTGGACTCAGGAAGATCAACTGTGACTAGACCTGACTCATGACGATCAGTTGTGACTAGACCTGACTCATGAATATCAGCTGTGACTAAACCTGACTCATGAAAATCAGTTGTGATTTGACATGCCAATGAAACGTTGTGACTCGACTTTTGACTCATGACAGATAAACGGTAACTTGTGACTGATTCATGAAGATACGCTGTGACATAACGGGGCGCTGTTGTGTCTGCCATTTTGCGATCAGGCTCCGCTGTCGCCGCCGTTTTGTGAGCGTGCTCTGGTACAGCCTCCATTTCAGTCACAGACACTGTGTCGTGTTCTTCCTCCGTGACACCCACAGTAAACAAAGATCCGACTGTCAACAAAGCATAATCCATGAACTGCGAGTGATGAACGTGGACCCTCGCGCCTAAGGTTAGCCCTCAGGGGTTGATTTATGCCATCGCAAAAAAACTATCAATAAACAGTCTGGTAAATCAAAATAGTAAGCGATGGCTAAAACCTCTTGAATATGGTTCTCCAGCGATCACGGGCCCTGTCTAAGGGCTAACAAAATCATTGCCGTGTCCATACCTGGCCAATGTACACTTGAACAGCTGCTGGATCCTTGTACGGCCGAGTATTCTGTAACAGGACCGACGAGACGTGAGGCGTGAGGATCCATGCGCAAGCTTTTAAGTAAAGGACGTGGCGTAACACAGGCAGGGTCGAACGGTGGCAAACAGGTATATGGTGGGCAAACACAAGAATAGTCCTAGGGCTACGATCGGCAGACAGAATCACAGGGGCGAGATGAGAGGGATAAAAACAGGAAAACAGGCAAAGATCAGGACAGGAGAAAACAGACAAGGCAAGACTAAGATAAGGCTAGAAAACTAAAGCAGGCTCTGTAAGGTAGCTATCGATTATGAGAGTGCTAAACACTATACAATATGGACAGCGGGAAGGGATCAGAGGAGTGTATATAGGGAGAGGATTGATGACAGCTGTGTGCAATCAGTGTTGTGTGCAATCAACTGTGTGTGTGTAATAAGTGCAATGGATGATGGGAAATGCAGTACAGGGTGATGTGTAACAGTCTGTGTGGTGCGAGAGTCAATGTAATGGAAAGGGTGACCTCTGATGGTAAGCAGATGGAAGTTCATGGACCGGATTCGTGACAGATACATCTTACCAAGCCAAAGAAGAAAAGCTATCCCTAGTTTTCATAAACAGTATCATTATTTAGAGCAATGCAGACGTTCCTCACACATTCTTTTAATCTATAAACTTCTTTGTTGGTAAAGCAGTCTCTGGCCATCAGATTTTTTACTATATCAACAAATTGCTTCAGATCAGGGAAATATTCTTGTACTTGTACTCCTGTCTTATTTTTTGTTGATCTGAGGAACAATTTGATGTCTTCAAGTTCATAATTACGAGCAATGGGTTCACTTTGCGAGAGACTCACACTGCATTCAGAGGAATCGCTGTCACTCTCTGTGTCCTGCATTTCATTACCTTGTAACTCGTCAGTTTTGCTTATTTTCGCATCTAGTGACTTGTTTTTCATTTTTCTTTTTTGAGGGGTCTTAAAAAGAAGTTCTTTTTCCATTGTTAACTGTGCCTCCTCACAAATTTCATTAACAGCAACTTGCATCTGTTCATTGGTTGTACTTTCCTTTTGTTTATCTGTCAGAGAAACCAAACTCATTGAGTCAATAGAAACAGTAGCTGCGGGTATATCATTAGGAACTGACTCAGTTTGCCCACTCCGAGACGAGGCCACTTCTGCCTCAACCTCCCCTGGAGCATTTTCAACGGTCTCTATCACAGCCGAGCCTTCTCCCGTCACCGCTACAGCAGCCTCCACTACACCGTTATCTTCGCTACCTTGCGCATTCTCATTCTCTTTTTCGCCTTCAATACTTTACTCGGGCAGTTTCGAAATTAAATGTCCCATTTTTCTGCATCCAAAACACATAATTTTTCCAGTTGTAACAAAAATTGTGTAGCTGAAATCATCAATCTGAAAGTTAAGTGTTAAGTCTAAATCAGCATCATCTGGGATGATCATGTAGATGAATCGCCTAAAAGAAACTATATGTTTCAATAAAGGCGATTGGCTACTGATTGGTATGTTTTTAATTGGCGACACCAACTTGCCATAACGTGACAAAGCTTGCATTAAAATCTCATCACTCACAAAAGGTGGCACATTAGATAGAGTTACTTTTTTGGCAGGTAAAGAAAGTGGGAGGACCGAAACAAATTCTCCTCCAACTACAATTCCCCGCTCTACCAAATAATTCGCTTTATCTATGCTATCCAGAAAAACCTCAATCGCATTATTCATCCTGGAAGCGGATAAAACACCTGAGTGTCCAACCACCTCCCCAACAGTCCTCCACACTCACCACGGATGCCACCTTAATTGCGTGGCGTCTCGTGAGTGAGCACAAAACCTGTACCCGCTGGGCCGACATGCTTCCTAAAAACGGATAGCACGCAGCCCTAGGTGTAACACAACAGTGAGGAAAGGGGAAAACACAAAAAACAAACAAACAACAAACAAAACCAGCGTAGAGAATAAAGAGAGAAAAAAAGATTCACTCAAACCGCACCACGCTCACACCACTCCGTCCACTCGCGCTCAACACCTGCACCGGAAGTGAGAGAGAGAGAGAGAGGAGCTGACTGCTCTGTGCCAACATTTGTTTATGGGTCAGTAAGTTTACTTAAAGATTCTCATTGGCAGCTCAGTATTCTGTCATTATTTATGAAACTATGTGGAGATCAACTGTGCAAAAATGTCATCTCACCTTAAAAGTGTAGTTTTCGTTTTCAAAATGCATGTCCAAATTTGAACATATGTTTTACCTTGGCACTAAAAAACCTGCATTTACATTTTACATGCTCACTGTTTATCTGTGATGCTGCAATCTATGCACACTTTACAGTCAACCTGTTTCCTCTTTCACTCCTTCAAACACGATAAGACCATCGAACTGAGGCACAGGCAGCTTCCAGGGAATACGGCAGCACACTGAGCCCTTATTTCTTCCACAGCTTCTGCATTACAGGAATAGTTTGCTATTAACTCCAGAAGACTAAGACTGTTCAACTCCAGAAGACTTTCATGGTTCAACCATTTCAAAATGCCTCTCTCCTCTCCTACCGAGCTCTGTGAATCTCACTGCCAGATGCAGATGTGATTTGTGCTGTAATTAGGGGGCTTTACAGACTGGATAATTGACTGTTAAAACATGTGTTTGTCAGGGACAAGAGCTGAAATCTTTTAGACTGCAGCAAGAGCAGGTCCGTGTGCCGCTGATGTGTTCACCAAAATACTGTCACACTGAGGACTGCAGTGTGCTCTTGAGTGCCAGAGAGGCAGGGAAATTGCGAAAGAGGAGAGAGACAAGAGAGAAAGACATTTGCATGTTTCAGAACCGGTTGATTGGAAAAGGTTGTCCTGTTGGTTAATTGTTCATTACATCTGTCGGAAATCACAATCTACTCACTAATGGATTCTAAAGTGGTACAAATATACTAGCATGCCTATTTTGGTGCAGGATTTTCTTTTTTTATATTTAAGTAGAATATGTTTGTTGCGTTAAGATCAAGCCTAGAATGCAAAACAAACCCTGTTGATGGATGACCTACTTCCAGCGAGATTTTGAAGTGCACATCCAATGGACACTTTACTATTACCGTAAGTCCACAGAAGTTAATGTTTTTTTACACCTAGATACAGACATATATTTTCCATTTTTAAGATCTTATTTTTTCTCATGTTTCCTTGCAGGGCCGGCCCTAGCATTTTGGGGCCCTAAGCAGATTTTCAAAGGACAATGTATACGTGTAAACAAATGTTTGAATAAAGATATGACATATTTAAATATTTGGTGTTATTTGATAAACACCTAAATGAATAAAAATAATCTGAACGGCTGTTTGAAAACATGTAAGACTTCCTTTGACCTCCGTGACAAACAAGCAGGTGTCAGAAGTTGCGCTTGCATGGCGTTGCTTTGTGTAGAAGGGTAACGGCTGTATTTATGTTGTTCCTAAAGTGCCACCTGCTGTCAGAGAGTGAACTGCATTTCTATTCAACCCATCTGCTGCATTTGTTCAGATCAATGAGAAAATCTGACCCAACTTTTACGCAGCAAACGCCAAGTGTTGTAAAACTTAACCGGTCGATGCAAAATAAGATTACTGTGTGTTCTAAAAATCTAAACCATTGGGATAATAAGATATCTAGGATTATTTGTGTATTTGGAAGTGCCCACTGTGACAATACCGTTCATGTTCATTGCTGTTGTTACATTCACAGCCTGTCTTCAAAGCACTCGCAGCACAATGTATCCACCATTTCAACAATATACTTTTAAAATCCCTCACTATTTTTTCACTTCTCTGCAATCTGTGCCAGTTTTATAGTGCCGCCTCTAAATTTTCAAACATTAACACACCGACTGAAACTTTATCAAAGTTATTATACCAGGCATTACTGTCTGAACTCTAACATGGGCCCCCCTGGTGGCCACGGGGACCTATGCAACTGCTTATATCGCTTATTAGGTCGGGCTGGCACTGTTTCCATGTAATTATCTATGTACAGGCTAACATCAAACTACTGGAATCCATTGTTAATTTAATATTAGATTAAAATAAGTATGGTGCTAAGCTATATTGTAATACAAATACAAATTATCCACTTTTCTTTTTCTTTATAAAAACTTTGTTAACCCTTTAGATTATTGAATACATGTTCACTATTAACAGGTTTCCCTCAATAAACTCCCAATTTGCTGCTTCTTGATAGTAAGTAAGGTAGTTGTTGTAGAGACTTCTGGTGGCGCGTGCTGCAAAATGGCTGCATAACACTAGGCTCCTGAGTATTAACCTCCTATTTCAAGATATTTAATTTCATACCGAGGAAAATATTGTCTCTTTTTGACAACTGGACATTTCTAATACGAGAATGGCTGCCAGCAAAAAATCGATGTCTCCCCAAATGCCTGCTACGAGCAGCAAATGCGTATACTCGAACTCCAGCTCACCTAGGCCACGATCGTTGATATTTCGGCTTCTTCGCTACCCTGACAGGCAAGCCATCCTTCAAGGAGCACGTAAAGCAAAACCCACTTTGCCCGGAGGAGCGCATCTGGAGTTCTATGCTGATTACAGTCACGAGACGGCACAAAAAAGGAAGGCGTTTTCAACCGTAAGATCCAAGCTTCACCAGAAATGCGCTTTAACTTTCCTGATCTACCCAGCTCTGCTGAAAGTCACTTACAAGGGTCAGAAATACTCGCTTGAATCTCCGGAAGATGCTGAAAAGTATCTCGAGGGTCTTGATGGAGCGGCGACACCTATTGCACGCAGATCTTTAAACTTCCCGCCTGAGGAGACAATGGAGGATGACTAGTATCGTTTTTGACCACAAATTTGCTCAATACAAGGACTAGAAATCTCTTCAACGTTTGCTCTTGGTTCAGCCCATCAGAGTGAATTGGTAACATGTTTTATTTGTTTATTTTATATTATTTTTTCTCTCTCGTGTGCAGATTGTTAGACATTGCTTTATAGAGAGTTTCTAGTTGATTATTGTAAGCTTGCTAACCTAGAAAAGAGGGGACTCAGTTCATAATTTAATTCCGGTTGTCATAACGAGTCGAGTTATGGAAATCACATGTTTTAGGATTACTTCGGAGTTCTGTAAAAATCACCTTATAATTCTATATTCCTCAGTTTGTTTAAATCATAGGGGTTAATAAGGCGAATAGTTTACCGCTATAGACTCTCAAAGAATGCAAAACAGGTGTTATAGTCCCATAGTATCATCAAGTTGTAATTCTAAAAAGCAAGGGGTGACAATACTTTTTAAACGTAATTCTAATTTTATTATTGAACACAAAGGCTCTGATGACGATGGTCGAGTTGCTTATTGCTGTGCTTTAATTGAAGGAAACCGGTATGCATTTGTTAATATATATGTCCCAAATTCATATGACGTCTCTTTTTTCCACAAGTTTTGAAAACACTTTTATCTCTTCATGGTTATTCAATCATTATTGGATCTGACATGAATGCCGTGTTTGACACAGATTTGGATCGTTCCAATCCCTCAGTTTCGGTAACACAGTCTCAGTCTTCTACAGCACTAAGATTGTTTATTAAAGACCTAGACCTGTGTGATGCATGGCGTCTACAAAATCCAACTGCTAAGGAATACACCTATTTTTCCCCAAGTCACAACTCCTTCTCAAGTATTGATTATATTTTACTTTCATCTACGCTACTTCCAGATCTAATTCATATTGAATTCCTACCACAAAATGTTTCTGACCATAATGCTGTATTAGCACATCTCCAGAGCAAGACGACCCGCAAACCGTCCCGATGGAGATTTAATACTCTGCTTCTACAAAATGAGGACTTCCTTTCTCAACTGAGAGAAGAACTGACCAAATTTATCAGATTAAATCAAAACTCAGTCTCCAATTATGATATGTTATGGGCGTCTATCAAAGGCTTTTTAAGGAACAAAGTCATTTCCTTTTCAGCTAGACTTAAAAAGAAATATTTTGAACAAATATCAGTATTAGAAAGAAGATGTGGGGACTTAGAAAGGGAATTAGGTTACAACTTTTCCAGTATTACACTACATAAGTTAAAGGCTGAAAGGGCTGCGCTCAATGATTTGCTTCGCAGAAGAGCAGAATATTTAATGCATATTACAAAACATAAATACTATATAGACGGAAGCAGACCAAGCCAACTCCTTGCACTTACTCTGAAAAAACATGAGCAACGTTTTAATATACGGGCGATTAAAAATTCAAAAAATTTTCTCAATCACATCCCAAAGATATTAACAAAATATTCACGTCATTTTATGAAAAATTATATACTTCAGAAATGCAATCCAGTACTGACCAGTTAAAAATATTTTTTGATCAGTTGAATTTAAATAAACTTTCAAAAGAGGAAGTGGACAACCTTGATTCTGATATAACCTTAGAAGAACTACATAATGCAGTAATTTGTTCAAATAAAGGAAAGTCTCCCGGAATTGACGGCCTCCCAATAGAGTTATACCTGGTGTTATGTGATTTACTAGGTCTTATTTGGTTACGCACTATAAATGAGGCCATATCCAAGGGCCATTTTCACAGAGACCTCAATACAGCTTTAATCACCGTTCTACCTAAACCTGGCAAAGATCACTCGGACTGTTCTAACTATAGGCCCATCTCCTTGATTAATGAGGATGTCAAAATGCTAAATGCTAAAGTTATTGCCAGATGTCTACAAGAAGTAATACATAAATTAATTGTTCCAGATCAATCAGGTTTCATCACCGGATGCCTGGCTTCTGACAACATCCGCCGAGTGTTACACGTCATCGGAATCAGGGAAATTGAAAACGCCTAGTGGCCTTCTATTTATTGATGCCGAAAAAGCCTTTGATCGGCTTGAATGGGGCTTTCTATGGCATACTTTAAAGAAGTTCAATTTTGGTGGCCGGTTTATTAGAATGATACAAACTCTGTACACTAATCCCATGGCCAGAGTATCTACGGGTGGACTCATCTCAGATACGTTTAATATTCATAGAGGTACAAGGCAGGGTTGTCCACTTTCCCCCCTTTTGTTCAACTTATCAATAGAACCCCTGGCACAGTATGTTAGACAGTGCAGCCTTATTACACCAATTCGGTTAGGCGCATCAAGCCATTCTATTTCCTTATATGCAGATGACACTTTATTATTTCTATCTGACTTGCAGCGCTCACTTCCTAACGCCCTCAAAATTATAGATGAATTTGGCATACTATCGGGATTTAAAATTAATCATTCTAAAACTATTTTGATGCCTCTTAATTCCGGTGGCCTTAACTTTTCTATTCCAAACAATGTCCTAATATCAACACAAGTTAAATATTTAGGTATCGAACTCAGACCCACTTTACCCCTCATCTCAAAAATAAACTATATGTCAATTTATGCAAAAATTGAGTCTGATATTCAAAGATGGATGTATCTGCCCTCATCACCTTCTGCCCGAATGTCAGTAATAAAAATTAATATTCTGCCTCGCATCAATTTTGTTAGTTCCATGGTTCCTCTCCCCCCACCTACAAATTATTGGAAAAAAATAGATTCTTTACTAATAAAATATATTTGAAATGGAAAACGTCCCCACGTTAAGGAATGTTTGGGATGGGGTTGCCCAAATTTTAAATGGTATCATTGGTCCTTTATTCTGCTCTCAGTTAAGAAATGGTTTGATCCTTGTTCACAGTCCTCCTGGAAAGAAATAGAGCAAGAGCTTATTTCACCAGTTCGCTTGCAAGTTTTTTTATTTTCTGGCCTTACGTATAGCAAGTGCTCATTACATTATTGACCTATACTTTCCTATACTCTCCAAATATTTAAAAAGATTGAATCCCTTTTTTCATCTAAAACTATATGGCATACCCATACTCCCGTATGGTACAATCTGAATCTGCTTTCTGGTGGACAACCATTTGTACAGCCAACTTGGGTTTCAAAAGGTATTCTAACGTTAAACGATATAAATGGAGATAAATCAATTTTAGATTTTCAAGACTTAATTGAAAGATTTAACATTTCCCGTAACACGTTATTTCTATATTTTCAACTTCGTTCTGCATTAAGATCTCAAAAGGTTCCTTGGGATAATAATCTTCAAATTCACCCAGTAATGCAATGGATTCAAAATGCGCTGAGCATAGGAATTGTTTCTTATTTTTACCTTTGCTTTTCAAATCTTAATACTGATAATTTCCCTAAAGCTGGAGCGTGGTTATCAGATTTGACTCCCTGTAATAGAAGCATTGAATGGGACACAGTGTGGGATAATACATTCCACGCGTCCTCAAACTCTAATCACAAATTAATTCACTTTAAAATTATTCAGAGAGCATATTTAACTACACGTATACGTTATGCTATGGGTATATCACCCCATCCATATTGCATATTTTGTGGACCAGGTTGCCTTGACACCTTGATACATATGCTATGGGACTGTCCAGATGTGCAAACATTTTGGGATATTGTGCTTGATGTTTTATACAAGGTTATCAACATTCGTTTTCCCAAAGATCCTGTTATTTTATTGTTGAATGATAATTCTCAATTTCCTATAAGTGAGAAAGAATGGAAATTTTGGCTAGCAGCTTTGACTGTGGCAAAGAAATTACTAGTTCAATGCTGGAAACCCCCTCATGACCTTTCTGCTAAGCACTGGATTAATTCCTTATTGGAAATACTATATCTGGAACTGTCTTCTGCACAGACTAATTACGCAAAGCCTGCTACTTTATCTATTTGGAAGAACTGGATTTCCATAGTCTCGAAGATTTTGGTCATTTAATCTAAAGATGTAATTCTGTTAATATTATTACCAATTTTGTTTGTATATATTTTTATTTGATTTTATATTGTTTTACTTTTGTGTTTATGTGGGTCCTGGGGTGCGATGGGGGGAGGTTCTGGGAGGGCAATGGTTTATTTAATAGGTTGTCTCTCCTTTGTTGTAATGTTTTTTTGTGTGTTCTGTCAAAATAAAAAACAGTGAATTACAAAAAAAAAAAAAAAAGGAGTTGTTGTATAGTCCCTGAGAAGGGAACAAGACACTGCATCCTCCAGTGGTTGCTATGGGGAAATGCATCTTGAAGATTCTGAGGCCAGATGAAACTAAAATTGAATTAGTTGGCCTCAACACCCAACTACATGTCTGGCGGGAATCCAATTCAGCTCACCATCCAAATAACACCATTCCACCAGTAAAGCATGGAGGTGGTAATGTCATGTTAAGGGGGAGTTTCTCTGCAGCAGGGACTGGAGCAATTGTCAGGATAGAAGGAAAAATGGAACTGGCAAACATTAGTGAGCAAAATCTGCTGCCCTCTGCCTTCAAAGTTGTCACTGGGAAAATTTTTTTCCCTTCCAAACAGACAATGCCACGCACACAGCCAAAACCGACCCCAAACAAACCGGACAGTGGTTGAAGGAGAAAAAGGTGAATGTCTTTGCATGGCTTGTCAGAGCCCAGACTTAAACCCCATTTAAAATCTGTGTAATGACTTGAAGACTGCAGTCCACAAACAGTCACCATCACATTTAACTGAACTTGAGCAGTTCTGCAAAGATGAGTGGGTTGCAAAGTCTAGATGTGCAAAGTTAGCAGAGACATATCCCAACAGACTAAAGGCTGTAATTAAAGCAAAAGGTTGTTAAAACAGACAGACACACACACCCACACACACACACACACGACACCCACACACAAAAAAACACCGGGGTGATTTGCATTGTATTTATTTTTTCCCCCTGATGTGTTGGTGTTATATCTCTCACTTGGATGTTATAAGTTGCACCGAGTAAATACACCCAAATAAAACAAAAACTGTGTCAGTCTTCATTTCAAGCTGCAAAGCAACAAAATGAGGGGGGGGGGGGGGGGGGCGTGTTTCTTTCTTTTTCTTCGGGACCACTGCATACACTATCAGAATAAAATGTACAAAAGCTGTCACTGGGCTGGTATCCTTTCAAAAGGCATACCTTTGTACCTAAAGTGTTCATATTGGTACCTTAAAGGTACAAATTAGTACCTAAAAGTTGTACTATGACTACCTAAGGTACAAAGTGTCCTTTTGAAAGGTACCGCACTAGTGACAGCTTTTGTATCTTTTTTTTCTGAGAGTACAATTGCGATAATTAACATATTTGGCCTGATGTCCTCTGGGAATGGAGGTGAGAAAACGTCTCCAGGTTATGCATGTAACCATGGTTCCCCGTGAGGGAAGCGAGCTGCGTTGAAACGCTATGGGAACGCCTTCAGCCTGACCACGCTCTGAATCACGTGTTGATGGATACGTCACGGGCGGGATGACGTAGTGACCAGGATGCTTAAATGCATGTGCGGTGCATACAGCAGCAGCTTCTGGGAAATTAAGTAAGTGCTCGCAGGGATGCCGGAAGTATGGCACTGAGATGCAGCATCTCGTTCCCTCGAGGAACCATGATTCCATGCGTAACCTGGAGACGTTCCCTTTCAGGAACTCGAGCTGTGTCGAACGCTATGGGAACGAGTATGCTCACGCAGAATTACAAATCCCTGCTTAGTGTGGAAGAGCACAGCTAAAGCGAGAAAAAGGAGCCAGGAGTGGCACATAATGCAGGTAGGCACCTGGCAAAGTAGGCGGGGACATCCCGCCCAAAGGCCAGCTTCAGAAGGCGTGAGCCTTGACCCCGAATGGGGAGGGGAGATCAGAGGACTCAAGGCTATGGAATAGCATCCTGATCCACTGCTTAGCATAAGCTTCTCTGGCTAGAGGCCTCAGCGCACCGTGGAGGAAATGTGTAACTAGGGGGTGTCTCCCCACTGAGATGCCACTGAGAGGGGCGTGGTAGGCCGCAATGGTCACCACGAAGCCCTCTAGTGTGGAGTGGGTCAACCCTGTGGAGAATCGGGCCTGCAGGAACTCCAGAGCTGTACCAACTGGGCAGTTAACTCTGTCGAGCTGGCGGTCTCTGCACCAAGTGAAAGTTTCCACTTCAGGCATAGTTTCCTCATTGAGGGAGCTCTGGATTGGAGGATGAATTCAACAACCTCGGTTGATATAACTGAACTATGATTTTTGCCCCTCTGGTCCACCCCTAACTTCCACAGCTCCGGGCAGGGGTGAAAAAATCGTGCTTTCCGCCTGTGAGAGGAGGTCCCTCCTTACGGGGATCTCCCATGGAGAGCCGTCGAGAAGGGAAATCAGATCCGAGAACCATATGCCAGTCCCAGTGGAGCTGGATGAGCCCCTGCCTCGACAGGATGTCTGATCCCTTAATGAGATGCCCAGGAATGTGAACTACTCTCAGTGAGAGGAGTTTCCCCTGGGACCACACGAGGATCTGGTGCGCCAGCTTGTACAACGGGCATGAATGCAGACCTACCTGGTGGTTGATATAAGAGACCGCCGCTGTGTCATCAGTGCCACTCATGACCGCTCCTCAACCGGTGAGGGATGCGTCCGTCGCTAGCATTACGTGGTGACAAGGAGCTCCCAGCACCAAGCCCTGAGACAAGAACCAAGGTTTCTTCCACATGTCAAAGGCACGTAGGCATCGCCACGAGGCCTCAGCATAATGACTCTCTAAAGTGAGAGGAGGCCTCTACACCCCACGCTAGCCTGCCTAGCGGAGCTCTGGCGAGTGGAGGCCTCAGAAACTCTATGTAGCGAGAGGAGGCCTGACGACACTCGCAGAAAAACAGCCACTCTTGGAGCGGAGGCCTCAACCTGACAACTCTCTAAAGCGAGAGGAGGCCTCTCGCAATGCAACCATCCATCCTTCTTTGGAACTACGTTCCTGAGCAGTGACTAAGAGAAGTGTTCGCCAGAGACAGCTGCGCCCTGAAGCACCGTAAGTGGCAGGGTTGGCAGACCGATCTCCTGAGGGCACTGACGAGAGATGGGTACGGGGGGGGGGGGGGGTAATGCCTGTACACCGCTCTTCCCCAAAGTGGCCTGCCCTGTGAGTTCCTGAGCCACAGCATCAGGACTCTCCTAGCTGAAGTCTCCTATTGAAAATGACGGTCCTCAGTCCCGCGTCATCTCCTAAGAAGACTA
This sequence comes from Sinocyclocheilus anophthalmus, assembly GCA_018155175.1. Classification (NCBI taxonomy): domain Eukaryota; kingdom Metazoa; phylum Chordata; class Actinopteri; order Cypriniformes; family Cyprinidae; genus Sinocyclocheilus; species Sinocyclocheilus anophthalmus. The sequence continues at coordinate 120,622 of JADLZN010004190.1, forward strand.
GACTGATAGAACCAGAGCCTTCTCGGAGCAGGACCCAATGAGGTACGCTTGGCATGGGCTCCCACGCAGCCAGGTGACCTACTAAGGGAATCAGTCTCTCGAGACTGGCCTCTGGTGCACTTAGAGCAGCTAGGTCAGTGCCCTGAAGCGGCGAACTGGCAGGGGACGGCCGAACTAGCTACTCTAGAGACCTCTAAGAAGGTAGCGAGCCTCTTAGTACTGCTATGTTCCCAGGTGGTGACTGGAAGAAGAGCTTGCCGGAGACCGCTGTGCCCTGAAGCACCGTGAGTGGCAGGGTTGGCAGACCGATCTCCTGAGGGCACTGTGTAATGCGGTGTACACCACTCTTCCCCAGAGGGGGCCGGCCCTCAGAAGTCCTAGGCTTTAGGTGTCAGGACTTCTTAGATGAAGACGAGAATGATGGTCCGCAGAACCGCCTTGCGCTAGATGCCTTCGGCCTGGAAGCGCCATTCTGTCTCTAGACTTTGCAGAGTACGAGAAGTGACGCTCCCTGAACGAGGGGCTGGAACACGGTAAGTTGGGACTGCTCCCTCCCAGCAGCCCCTGCTGACTGCCTCAACCTCCTCGGAGGAAGAGAGGTAAACACGTGCTCTCCCTCAATACATTTTTATCCCAAGAGCCCCTGTATATCTATATTCTCATAGTCAGATACTAACTTCATTTAATTTCTCATAATTGCATGCAGCCAAACAACCAGACGAGTAAGCACGGTCCGGTGTAATGCGATTCATATTAAAAACCGAGAATGATGTAATGCACATGCAGCCTCGGCAGCGCGCGAGCCGCTCTGTCACACATAGGGAGAGCCCGTCTCCAACCAGTCCACCAGATCATGTGTGATCCCCGCGATCTCAATCGCCACCATGCCTAAGCAGCAGCGGAACCAGAATCGCAAGATCACAGGCATGGACACACTCCTCGGAGCGTGCCCGGCGAGAGTGGTGCATTTAACAGCGGGAAATTATAATCAGCCCCCTTTGAGAGCTGACTGCGCGAGCTCCGCTCCCCAGTAATGCTGCTGATTATAATATTAGGCATAATATGCTTGTGTAACTAATGCTTGTGCAACTGGCGAGCTCATCGACGTTCTCCATTCCAACCTCCTCGATGGGTAGACAGGCGGAGCGTCAAGCCCTCTCCCCGGGGGGAAGAACCACAGCGTAGGCTTCTGATCCCTGAGAGCGGGCGCTGGATTTGGTGGGTGAGGAAGAAGATAGGGACTCACCCTTCTACATTCCCTCCACCGGATCTATATGCGAACCCCACGAGCACAGCCGCCGCTCCGCCTTGGTGAAAGCGGGGCCAGCACCGTGAGAAACGCCGGTGAAGACTCCCTCCTAAAAGAGAGCCCTCGGAGAGCAAGCATACACAGTGACAAATGCTCGCAATGCGGGCAGTCAGCTCCCTCGAGAGCTGACTTTGCATGCTTCGCTCCCAAGCAGACAACACACAAACTGGCCGAAATATAGCACGGGCAGGGAGGAACACACAGCCTGAATGCTGCCTGCTCTCGCCCAAATGACTGAAGGTTCAACAAAATGGAGCTTATAAGTGGAAAAACAACACTAAATAAGACTCACAACAGATAGCGAATGACACACACACAGAGCGCTTGCTGAATGACAGAAAGCTGCTGCGGTATCCACTGCATGTGCTTTTAAGCGTCCTGGTCACTACGTCACCCCGCCTGTGATGTCTCGTCCATCCATTGGACTGATTACACATGTGATTCAGAGTAACATGTGTAATGAAGGCATTCCCATAGCGTTTTAATGCAGCTCAAATTTCTGAAGGGGAAGCAGTGATACAGAGACTTCCTCTGATGCTCATTGGTTGGATTATCTGAAAATGCTTCTCCCAAACTTTGTCAAAATAAACTTCATTAAGAATAGGAAAAAATCAAAGCTAGTAAAAGTGTTATCTTCCAAATTTAGTAACTGAATACAATATATGATAACTTGGGTAATTGAATGGTATTCAAAAACTCATTATGTGTGCAAGTTACCTGATTGATGACTGTTCTTTGAAGATCAGCAGTTCCCCTTCAGGAACTCGAGCTACATCGAGATTCACTTTGGGAACGCCCCTGCGTGACCACTTTCTGACATTTATGAAATCAGTCCAATAGAGAAGCGAGACGTCACGAGTGGGGTGACAGAGCAAACGCAGAGTATACCGGCATCATCCGACAAACGCACATGTTAGCTTTTGCTCTTTAGCCAGTGCGTCTGTATATGTGTGTGTATATGTGAACAAATCACTCAGTCAATATCAAATAAGAAAGGAAAGAAAAAGAAGAAAAAGAAAAAGAAGCAGACAGCGTTTAAAGTTATGTGTTCCTCCCTGCCCACGCTATATCTTGGGTCGGGCTACACACGATTTGTGCGTCGTCTATTTGGGAGTGTAGCATGCACGGTCAGCTCTCGAGGGGGCTGACTGTCATGATTGTGAGCTTCTCCCGCTCCATGTGCTCTGTTCCTGCCTGGCCGTCTTGGATGAAAGCGACCAGGCTTGCGATCCTGCTGGGTCCGGCCCTGCTGCTACCGGGGCACAGTGGCGGCTGTTCTCGTGGGGATCGCAAGTGGATTTAGCGAAGGGGATCCGAGACGGGCTCGTCCTTATCTCAGTCTTCACCCACTAGATCTACGGCTCCCTCTCTGGGATCAGACGCTGCCCCGCGGTTTCTTCCCCCCAGAGAGAGAGAGTCAGATGCTTCATCTGTCTTCCTCTGAGGAGGTTGACGTGATGAGCATCGACACAGAGGCGACTGTGGACTCGCCAGCACAGTCTCTCGCACATGAGGAGCTTGTGACTTGTGCTGTAGCCAAATTAAATATCAATTGGCCAGCCGAGAAACAGGACGCTTGTCCAAAAAGCAAATTGGATGAGCGTTTTCTAAGAAAAAAATCACAGCCTTTATGACGGGGCCTTCCATTTTTCCCTGATCTCCATGCTGAGGTATCGAGATCGTGGGATAAACCATATTCATCCTGACTCTTCAGCCCCACTGTGTCAAATTACTCTTAACATCACAGGGCTGAATGAGAAGGGATATGGGGCGATGCCGGCGGTGGAGCAGATGCTTGCGAGCTATCTCTCCCCTTCCTCAGCATCATCCCTGAAGGGCCCAAAGCTTCCCACCAGTCCAGTAAGGCTGACATCCAGCTTGGTTGAGAAAGCTTATATGGCAGCAGGTCAGGCTGCTCTATAAGCTTTGTCTACGTGTCTGCACACTATGGCGGTGTTGCAGGTGTACCAGCATGACCTGCTAAAAGACCTGAATGAAAGGAAGAGGAATCCGAGGTAGTCGCCGAATTGTGTCAGGCCACAGACCTGTCACTTCGGGCCACAAAATAAACAGCCAGAGCCATCGTCCATTCAGTGGCTGCATGTGGTTGAATCTGCCCCAGCTACAAGATAAGGACAGATTATTCCTGCTGGATGCCCCGCTATCACCTTCTGGCCTCTTTGGCGGTGCAGCAGATACTGTCATCGAGAGGTTTCAGGAGGCGAAGAAGCAGGCGATGGCATTCCAGCACTTCCTCCCTCGCCGGCCTCAGGTATTTGGGACTGCTGAGCGGGAGCAGTCCCAGCGGTCTAGCTCCTCATATCGCCAGACCCAGAAATAGAGCGGGGGGTGGGGTGACGCTCTCGGTCTGGGTCCTCTAAACAGAAAGTGAATCTGCGGACCGGTATTCTGTTGAAGAGGACTTCGGTCAAGCGGTCCTGACAATTACATTGTCAAGACCCTGAGGGCAGTCCACCCTGGGGAGGAGAGTTACACACCTCAGTGTACGTTACCCGATCCTCCTCAGTGCTCTCAGGTAGCTTCACTGATACCCCTGCCACCCCCGGTGCTTTAGGGCTTAGTGAGCTCAGACGAGCGAATTTCCAAGATGCTGCCCGGCGATGGTATGGCACGGGAAAGCTCGGAAGTATCGTTGATTGATACTAGCTCAGTCGGAGCAGTTGAAATCACCAATATGAAAGAGCTGGGGTTACGGTTCAATGCCAAAAGTGTGCTTTCTCCACTATAGAGGACCACTTATCTGGGCATGGTGTGGGATTTGACAATGATGCAGGCACAGTTGTCTCCTGCTCGTATCGAAGTGATTCTCACAGCCATGAGGGGAGTGAGAGAGAATGCCAGTCAATCACTGTCAAACAGTTTCAGAGACTGTTGGGTCTGATGGCAGCTGCGTCCAACGTGATACCTTTTGGCCTGCTGTACATGAGACCATTACAGTGGTGGCTCAGGACCAAGGGGTTTTCCCCGAGGGGGAATCCGCTTTGTATGATCAAGGTCACGTGGCGATGCTTACATGCCTTAGACATGTGGAAGATACCTTGGTTCCTGTCTCAAGACCCGATATTGGGTGTTACTTTTTGTCACATAATACTAACGACGGATGCCTCTCTCATGGGCTGGGGAACTGTCATGAGTGGCCGCTCTGCCCAGGGACTGTGGGAAGGCCATCATCTCTTTTGGCACATAAACTGCCTGGAAATGCTGGCCGTGTTTCGAGCTCTAAAACACTTCCTTCCAGACCTAAGGGGACATCATGTGCTTGTCCGCACAGACAACACATCAGTGGTCTTCTACATCAACCGGCAGGGGGGTCTGTGCTCGCGCCCCCTTTACAGGCTGACACACCATATCCCCCTGTGGGCTCAGGAAAAGCTCCTCTCAATCAGAGCAGTCCCTACATCCCTTGGCATCTCAATATGGGAGCAGACGTCCTGTCGAGACAGGGGCTGAGGCCCAGGTAATGGAGGCTCCACCCAGAGGTGGTGGAGCTCATTTGGAGGGAATATGGCCAGGTGGAAGTGGATCTATTTGAGTCGCAGGAAACAACACACTGTCCGCTCTGATTCTCCCTCACGCATCCAGCTCCACTTGGACTGGACGCCATGGTGCAGAACGTGGCCGCGGCTTGCTGTACGCTTTTTTCCTTTCCCCCAATTGCTTTTCCCAATTTGTTCTGGAAAGAGTACGCCGGGACGGGGTCCATCTTCTGTTAGTAGCCCTGTAGGCGTGGCCCCTGAGGGGGCACAGCTCCTAGCATCCGGTCTCTCATCTGAGGTTGTTGAGACCATATTCCAGTCCAGAGCTCCCACCATGAGGAAACTGTATGCCTTGAAGTGGAAACTTTTCACTTCTTGGTGTGGACAAAACCCAGTCAACTGCCCAGTTGATACAGTTCTTGAGTTTCTGCAGGAGCATTTCTCCACCAGGTTATCTCCCTCCACTCTGAATGTATACGTGGCAGCTATAGCTGCTTACCACACCCTTCAAGATGGTCAGTCGTCGGGAAGACACCCGTTAGTTACAGGTTTCCTCCGTGGCACTCAGAGGCTAAGGCCAGTACAGCGCACCAAGGTGCCCTCATGGGACCTGGTGGTGGTTCTCGAGGCTTTGTGCAGTGCTCCTTTCGAACCAATTGAAGATATCTCTGACAAGCTCCTCACGCTGAAGAACATCTTCTTACTCGCCATATTCTCACTGAAGAGGGTAGGGGATCTTTAGGCACTCGCTGTTTCGTGCCTGGAGTTTACTCGAGACCCGGGTATGTCTCTAAGGTGCCCACTTCTTCGCCGGGTCCTGTAGCACTGCAAGCAAGATACTTGTGCTGCGGCGGACTGGTCCTCTCCAAACACATTTGTCCGTTTTTGCAATTTGGACCTGACATCTACTCCAGGGTCCCAAATTCTCTCATCTTGATGTGCTCACCAGATACACACTTAACAGGGACTTGCTCATATGCCGCAGTGGGTATTCTCGTTCTCAAAGCGTTTCGACGCAGCTCGAGGTCCCGAAGGGTAATGTCCTCTAGGTTATGTATGTAACCGTGGTTCCCCGAAGGGAACAAGACGCTGCGTCTTTCTGCCATACTCCCTGCATCCCTGCAGGCGCTCGCTTCCGCAGAAGCAAACATGTGCATTTGCCAGATGTGCTTTTATACTTCCTGGTGCTCACGTCACCCTGCTCGTGACGTCTCGCTACTCTATTGGACTGATTTCATAATGCTTCAGTACGTGGTCTCGCTGGATTTTCCCAGAACCAATTTGAACGCAGCGTCTTGTCCCTTCGGGCACCATGGTCGCATCACGTAACTGGATATGTTTTCCAAGAATGGTCAGCCTTTTGCTTTCTGACCTAAAACTTATTTATACAGTATGTATATTGTATATATGTTTTAAAGATTGTAAAATATATCATTATATATATATATATATAGATATATATATGATATATATATATATATATATATTTAAATCATACTAAAATAAAACACATACATTATGATCTACACTTAACTAGATATTGACATGACAAAAGGAGTGGAAAGAAAACTGCACTTTGAAAATTATGATATATTAATAAATTATGACACTAAGACACAACATTTTTTCTACAAGGCTGTCTCACATAAATCAAAAGTCAGCTGCAGTCAGTGTTTGGAGCCTCTGAAAACAGTTGAGGAGAATGTGTCTACAGATTTGTCAATGAGGTATATGTTAACAACTAACTAGCTAAACTAACATTAATTAATAAACTTATATTTTACGAACAGCTAACTTTTTTTTTTACATTTTAAAAATCATCTAACATTTTAAACTTGTTAAATGTATGTGGCTGTTGCTAAATACATTAGTATTTTTACCAGATACTAGACTAAATTACACCATAACTCTTCTGAAATATTGCATTAACAACACTTAAAGGGCGCCTATTATGGCTCTCTTGACAAAGTCTTGATGTTTTTGAGGGGGGGGGGGGGGGGAGGGGGGGTGGGGGGGGGGTGGGGGGGGGGTGGGGGGGGGGGGGGGGGGGGGGGGGGGGGGGGGGGGGGGGGGGGGGGGGGGCGGGGGTGGGGGGGGGGTTGTACTACAACACCTCTCCCCAGTCTGGCATGAACGTCTCGAATAGTTCCCGTATCAAATGAAGGCCCGCCTTCTGAAATACGAAATTTGCTGTGATTGGTTAGCTGGGCCAGTTTGTTTTGTGATTGGCACCACTCGGCGCCTGGTTGGGAAATGTCATGCCCCTTACCATAGCCGCCTGCTGCTAGCTTCAGTGTAAATATTGCATCAATATCAAATAATTTTGAGTGTGATTTAAACCCGGATGAGTGTAACCACTCTAAATTTGTCTACCTTGAGAAAGTTAGTGCATCTCCGACATAGTGATAACACTCATTGCCTTCTTTAGTGCAGCTCAACCAGGTCTTGTCCCATTCGTCGGTATTTGTGATATCACAAATCCTGGAAAATATGCGTTGTAGTTTTTGAAAAGTGATTTCGTTGTAGTTTTTGAAAAGTGATTTCTGTTAAATAAAATATCTACTTTTGAATTGGACTTTGAGCTTTGTAACTTTGCAAATCTTTTTTATGCTCAAACAGCAACATTACCCACTAAAGGAAGTTGAAAGTGTAAAAAGCATAATAGGACCCCTTTAATATTATGTTTTTTTTGTAAATATGCTATTTAAAATGTTTCTGTAAATTCTCCCTTACCTTCTTCTGATATAACACTGGACACTGTGACCTCGTGCTGACAGAAGGCAGCTGAAGCGGGAACAAACAACTCGAAACAACATCGGGGTAGACATATAGTTTGAAATAAATGATGCAGCATTGAACAAAATTGTATGTTAAATTCTGATAAACATGTTATTTAAATGGTTTTATGTATTCACACTTACCTGATGTAAATCTCTCAGCAAATCAGCGAGTGCAACACCACAGAACAGCTGAAGCAGGAATAAATGGCTTTTTAAAAAACTTTGAATGTTACGTTTTGTAAATTCAAAAAGGTTTTATATATTCACACTTACCTTCGTCTGAAGTAAATCATTCAGAACATACCAGATGCAGTACATGTGCAAAAATTGCAGTGAGGCAGCGGGGGAGGGGTAAGAACAGTGAGGTTCGGAGTCGATTTCAAAAAAGATTTGATTCATGGGCGTCAAGAATTGTGAGACTCGAGTGATTCAGCTCCAAATGCGAGGCCTGAAATATCCGTGCGTGATATTACTTTGTTCATTACCTCGATTACCAAACTACAACAAATCCCGAGATACAATATTACCCGCAAATAGTCTGGATTTTAATCAATCTCACTCAAATTTTTGTGATTCTGTTAACTCTTTCCCCGCCAGCATCTTTGAAAAAAGTTGCCAGCCACCGCCAGCGATTTTGATGATTTTCACTCAAATTTGATGGCCTCCAGTATATTTTGCTGTATGAATATTTGAAATGCAATATATGCAATACACCAAAATAAAGATCAGAGCCTCTACTTTTAAAACAAAAAACTTTTTTTTATCAACACTTGAATATAGGTAGGTTTTATAAAAATGCATAATTTTGAGCAAAAGGTGAGAAAATCGAGGTTTGTGTACATGTTCGCAGAGCATAATAGCGCCCCCAAGTGTATAACAGTGAAAACACGAAAAGCCGTAAAAATTTGTCTTTGGCGGGGAAGCCTTTCTTGTAAAAGATGAGATAACTTGTCAAAAAAAGAGTTAATCAAAAGACTAATTTAGATTCATTCAATTCAGATTAATTTAACCCTTTAACGCATATGATCACACCAGTGTGATCAATCTTGGCTGGTCCCTGAAGCATACGATCACACCAGTGTGATTAGAACATTCAGTGCGTCACATCATCAACTGCTGAATTTAAATCCGCTTTCGTGCTTTGCCTGCCCTGAGGCCAGAGACTGCATGCGCACGAATTGTCATATTATCACAAATATTCAGTGTTTTCAACCATATAATGCTTATTTTAGGTTTCAGACATCTAAATACACATAAGTACTATCAAAACAATACATTTATAGTTTGTAAAATACACACCGATGTCTATGGAAGTGCCAATTATAAACCAATCAATTATAATTTGACAACATGTTTTATTGATAACGTATACACTTTGTGTAGGTAACTATAAAGATTACTCTGTTTTTCTCCCAGTTCACCGGAAGCTTACTTTAATGTCTTTCGGCGCATAGTATGAATTTACCTGTTGTAAAAATCCACCACTCGGATGCAGCGCAAACTAAACATGAAAAAAATTTTGGAAAAAACAAAAAACGCCCCACCCGCTATAGATCACTAACATTGACAATTAAAAGGTGTTTAAATTACCATACTTTACGTTACACGTATTGAGATCGAATATCAGGATATTCATAATATAGTGAACACGTTAGTTAATATTTTTAATTTAAAAAAAAATAACGAGAATAAAAATAATGCATGTGTCATACAGCGCATTTTGGCTGGCGGTGTGTCACGTAACCAACATTAAGCCATCTCCAAGGATACAGTAAAGCACCACAGTCTAAATAACGGTCACCTAAAAAAACCACGCCTCTGGGTGCGTTCAGCTTGTATTTCAGGCTACTTTTGCACTAGCAGCAATTTTATTTGTATAGCACATTTCATACACAATGGCAATTCAAAGTGCTTTAAAAAATAATCACAACAACAATCAAGGAATTTAAAAACTTTGAAAATGATTTTAAAAATTTAGAGCGTTATTGTTTTAAAATGCATAACTTTTGCTACGGTTACACCTGTCATTTACACTACTCCGGCGTTTTCGACCCTCGAAAATTTAGACTTTCGAAAACGCTGCAGACCCCATTTCAGTTTGAATTCCGGTTTCGTTAACCTCGAGAGTGAGAGATACCACCTTGCTCACCTGGAACTACCACTCAAGTAGACCCGAGGTCCTAAACAACTTGAGGTTTGCGCCAACTCCGCTATCAAAGGAACCAGATGTCTGTCTTAGAGACGTACCCACGAGCAGCCCTCATGAGCACGAGGGAGATACTGTCAGGCTCATGCCCCCGTGGGTAGCGGAACGCTCAACTACACCTACTTATAGGAGAGGAGCATCAGCTGAGCCCGGGGGCGCAAGAGGACCAAGGAGGCCACACAAGGCCTACACCTTGGGCTAAGGAGAACCAAATTGGGGAGGTCTAATAGACCACAAAACCCAAGAGGTCACCAGAGTGAAGGAAGAGAGGTCCCAAGTAAGGCCCTCATCTCCTGACTTTCGACAGGGCAGGCCCATGGGGGGGCCCTAATACCCAGTATTGAGAGTCAGTGGTACAGAATGAAGGCCCCAGGTGCATCACAAGAGGCAGATAGGGTTAGCATACATACAAGATATGCAAGAACACTATTGATTACAATATCCTTGGTAATGAAATGGATCTTACTCACCCGCCGTATCTCCAGCGCACAGTCTTCTGGAGACATGGTTGAAAGATAACCACACTTGGGGTCACCTAGACCCAGACCATAAGTAGGCAGTCCTATGGGGTGGAAGGGACAATATAATGTTACTGCACCATTGTATAATACCAAAGTTAGGGAATCAGGCACAGTCTTGGTTAAATAGTGAAGCACTCACTCAGTATTCCTGAGATATATACATCACGATGAGCACAATCCGCTGTGAGGGAAACAGGTCAATTTAGCTCAAAGGGAATCATTTAAGATTTTAAAGGGAATTTGGACAGAATCACTGTTTTACGGTTGATCACTGAGACGGCCAGCGATTCATTGAACGAGCCGTACAACATCCCAAAAATTTTTCCCCCCTTGGGGGGGGGCAATGGATATTAATATCCAAAAGTATAGTGAAAACACTATTTATTAGCACAGTAACAAGATCGGCAGTTTAAGACATTAACTTGTAAGCACAAAACACAAGATACTTCTCTTTTCAATATAAATAAGGCTTTATTGGATAAATCTAAGACATATAAACTAATCTAACACATAAACACACGCATTCACACAAGTTGCAGAAAGACAGAAAGTGAGGAAATAATTAGTTTAAGAGAATGAAAATGTGAAATCCCAAGTTTACAGCAATATGTGCAATTGCATAGATCTGAACAACCATCAATCACTTAATTAACCCTCGCATTGAGTTCCTCAAGGAGGTTCAAATTTATATTAAATGCACCAATTCAGCTATAGGATCTGGAGGTATTGCGTTGCTTGTTTAGGGGGTTCCCTTGTTGTAGTTGCTGAAAGGGGTTTCCCGAGGTCGCTGATTGGCTGGAAGTTCAGTCTTGGGAAGCCAGTGGTTGGGCGTTGGCTGACGATGCGGAGTTGTGGTTTGAAGTTGAAGTTTTAGACGGCAATCTTTCGGAGATGCGGCGTTAGGCAAAACTTAACTCGGGACATGAAACTCTCAACGGAAAATAAAAGAAAAGAAACTAAAGTAAAGAAATTGAAGTAAAGTTTGACGAGACTAGGTGGCGTTTCTCCTCATGGTTTTGGAGGAGCTGGCGTGTAAGCCAGAGCACGCTCAAAGAGTGCAAAAGGTGATGACTGAAAAGCACGACTAGAAAAGGCAAAAAAAAAAAGAAGCGGAAGAGGTCGATTTGATGGTGTCCTGAGTATTTAAACTGGACTTTTGGACACATCCCAAATGTTGTCTTGACCAATTAGACAATGTCTTAGCTCGGGGTGTTGTATATTTCTCCTCCCCATTCAATAAACCAAATGTTCTCTTATCAGTCACATGGTCCGAGTTTCTTAACGTCTTTTAAGAGTATACGTTTGGACATGAATATGATACATTTGACAAAGAATTGATTGGAAGAAACGTTTCAAGCAAGAATATTCAAACACACACATACTAAACATGAATATGAACCCTTAAGCTATTCAATAGTTATCAAAAGACATACACAATACGTGATTAAAACATGATAGTCAAACGTGTGGGTTACAATACATGATATGGAGTTATGCATAGAAATTATTAGTTGCTCACAAGTCCTTTTGAGTTCATTTTGGTGCATAGAAAGGCAGTTTCGGTGCCATTCTGTGGCTGAGGACATGTTCTGTGCAGACCAGAGGTTAAAAGGTCTGTAAGGAATCTCAGTCTGTTCTTTGTCGTCGAGGTGGGGGAAGTCAATCCAAAGAGCTCGTGATCGTCACTGGTTTACATGGTCATGCTGTGCATCTCTGACCATTAATCTTGATTACTTGCCCCAAAATTGACAATCTCCTTGGAATTGTCAATAAGTGTTCTTTTGTTTAAATGCTGTGAGCTACTCAAAGCTGCTAGTTGGTTCAGGCTTGTGGCGCCAGGATCTGATTTACGAGCATCCTGTGTCTTGGGCCTCTCTGTGGAATTCGGCTCCTCGTGTTTCAACTGTTCTTGATCAAATCTTAAATTGTCTGATTCGGTCTGATACCCTACACCGCCACCTCATGAGTCGAACATGTTCAATTCATGCTTATTCACAAAGAAATAAGAACATTCAGTGCAATGAGCACATTCAACTCCATTGAGAGCTGAACATGCTGGCTTCTCACTCACACACACAACAAACAAGTTGTGTGAAACCACGGGTATCAGAGCAAAGCCTCTGATGAGAGAACATGCACGTCGTGCTTAGCTGCTAACATAACAAATGACAGTGAAGACGAAGAAGAGGATGACGTATTCTCCTGGCGCCCTTTTATACTGTGGTTGTGCCGGTAGTGACATCACAGTTATTGTAGTGTTTAGATATTTTATATATATCATACTGAATGCTAATTATTCATAATTGACCTATCTTTCACTACGTCTGCCATAAACTTTTTTCACTGAGCTCATTCAAATTTAAGATGTCTTAGAAGCATCACAGTGTTTCTACCGACCTTTTAGAACAGCCTTGACATCAGAAATGCATCTTAAAAGACCTAATTTTTTCTAGCCTTTATCTGAATTATTAAAGTAGTAATTTGATTCTTTACACTGTTTAAAATATTTGTTCTCCTATTGTCTGTTGTTGTTACTTTTCAATGTGACTGACAACTGAGAATAAATGGTGTCTGCGTTGGGATAAAGCAATCTGTCCCTGACAGTCAATCACAGCTGCGATTCATTCTGTCAAGGTTTTCGGATAAAATACAGAGAATCAAACAAATGATTTTACTTGTTTCGAATTTGCAATGCAAAATTGAGTCAGTTTTCACGGCAAAGCACACTAGGTTTTGAGTGCTACATTCGTGCTCTCTCAAAGTCTGAATCTCTTATCTGCATTAATTTGGAGAAGTTTTGAAGTTTATACAGTTTTCGTGCACTTTGACAAGTTATTTTCCTTAAAAAAATAAAATAAAATTGTGTTAAAATAAATGAATAAAACACAAATTAATCACATTTATCTGCACTTACATCTCATCATTTACAAGTATGATTTTAAATGATCTCATTTTAATCCAATAAAAGAAAAAATACTTTCGGATTATACTAATAGATCAATATGTATGAGTTGGCTCCATTACAATGCACTGAATCTCACTTTTGCAATAAATTAGTACTTTTTTTCCTTGAAACAAAGTATTGTTAAGCCCCTGCAGCGTACACACAGGTATGAACTCAGTTAGGCGCCTAAACAAATGTTCCATTAATACCAAGTCAGTATACCCAGAATAAAACTGGCTGTCCTTGATCCTGAACTTCTTCTGCAGTACTGAGGTTTGTCATGCAGCACAGCACACCCAAACAGCTGGCAATCAATCAATCAATCAATAAAAACAGACACCTTTTTCAGCACCTTCTAAAGAAAACCCAAAATAAGCTCCCCCTGCCTATTTCTTAAAAGAGAGCAGCTGAGCCTCATGTATAGGTGTGTATTGCAGTATGTAATACTCACCTATAGTATGGAAGTAAATGGGCATCAACTGTTTGGTTACCCACATTCTTCAAATAGCCTATGTTTAATTTTCAACAGATGATAGATAGATAGATCGATAGATATATAGATAGATAGATAGATAGATAGATAGATAGATATTAGATCGATAGATTATCGACAGACATATTGATGTCTGAGGTGGTGTAAGTCTTGTGGCTATACAAATGAGAATCAGAGCAAAACAAACAAAACCACAAGGTTTTACAAACAGCAAAACAAGAACAAAGATAGTTATTGTTTGGCTATTTGTAAAACCTTAATGATTTTTTTTTTTGCCTGGATCTTGATTTGTTTTATTATGTGCATATATCACCACCCGTTGTTTAAAAATAAACACTTTTGAAAGTATCGTAATATAACCTCATCCTCAGCATCATCAGAATGTTTCAATGTACATTGTTGTTATTACCTGTCATGAACCTTATTATTATTATATTCTTATACTTTCAATCTTTTATTTTTAGGCCCTTTTGTAAGTGTGCACATTGGTAAACACAATTTTTCTAAAACATTTCTGTGATAATTAACATTATTTTATCTTGTATTCGCCCTGTAACATTCCTTTAAGTACTTTCATGAATAATATTATTAGACCATTACCTAGTCTGTTTGACACTTCGTGTACCACTAATTGACCACAGACGATTGCATTCTCTCGCAATCTGTTCAATGTCAGCAGCGTACAGCCAAGCAGATCTCTCCTACTGTTGTCATCTGTCTTCATTACTCTCAGTCAGTAAGTAACCTGCCACCACTCTTCAAATCCTGAGGTATATGGGCATCTGGACCAGATACGCCATAGACTGACACGACATAGCTCTGAGCACATGGAAGAGAAAGCTTCTGATGTGGTTTGGTGCTTATAGTGTGCCATCTGTGGAGGAGCCATGCTGAAGTGGAGTCCTCACTTTTGGCATTGGTGATGAACAGACAAGGCTGTCCCTGGCAGATGGGCCAGAACAGGGATGTGACATTGTCTTGGGATGTTGCCTCACCTCCCAATGGGACGTCTAGCTCTTCTCAGTGGAAAAGCTGGTGTGAAGCTGTAGGGTGGTGTTAATTTGCACTTTAGACTAACGCTGAGGTGCATTGCTTTGCCAGGGATAGCTCTGTGGGAAACAAACTTTTACTTGGAATAATTGAATTTAATTAAATTTCATATTTAATAATTTCACCCTCATCATATGGCCATTTATGAACAGCTGCCTGTGTCTGAGAGGAATATATGAGAAAAGTGGTACAAATACTGTATGTCAAACAAAATTTTCGATGCCAGTGTATGAAACCACGTAAACTATTTGGCTGGAGATTAATGTTATCTATTTTGCATTTAATTTGTATTTGTATTTTCCTGATCATTGATCATTTCATTCTCAATTATTATAGAAAGATCATGGCACAAAGCTATAAGTGAAACACTTTTGAGGTTGTTTACTGAACAGACTGCCCCATAAGGTCAAGTGAACTGCAAAGAAGGAGCAATATTTGGGCAGTTTCATGTCCTAGGATTCGATTTTTATTAAAACGAACAGAACTGTATTTATGCATGTATTTGTTTATTTGTTTGTTTATTTATGTATTTAGAAGGCCGCATTAAAACACACACAGTGTATTGAATTTTTTTTTTAGTATTTAGGCATCAAGGCTTTGGAATTATGCTGAAATGTTTTTTTTTTAGAATACTCTTGTGATGCACTTACGTCCACTGTTGGCCATGGTTAGTACATGTATTAAATAAACTAGTATAACATTTTATTTTAAGAGAGATTGTCTTCTGAAAGTTCACAAGGACAAAATAGTTGAAAAAAAAAAACACCCAGCCTTGGCGGTGGGGATGTTGAATATCAATGTCTTTGTTTGTTCAGTCAAGTGAAAGATCTCTTTAGATGATCTTTACATTTCTGTAAAAATTCAATAATTAAGAAAAGTATTTATATGCAGATAACAGCAAAACATAAACAAACAAACAAATGAATTCATTAATTGTCGCAACGTTACAGATTAAGAAAGTAGATTGTGATCTCAAGCCATATTTGGTGACTGTGTGCATGCATCCAAGTGTTTGTGAGTGCGAGTCTGAGTATGACAGAAAAAAGACAGCGAGAAAGACAGAAGATGTGCAAAAGTGAAAGAGAAAGATAGAGAGAGAGAGAGAGAGAGAGATATAGAGAGAGAGAGAGAGACTGCAGCCGGATTCAGTTTCTGGTTCATTAGAATGACACACTGCAGCAGAGACTGTATCAGCCCTGCTCAGATCAATGGTAAGCTGGTTGCTCTTGGGTAGAGAACAATCTGGAAATATTGTATTACAGTCAGACAGGGAGATGAAAAGTAAGATACATTCTTGCGGTTGGCCTCGATATTGCATTATCTTGTTGTCACATGATGCATTTTATACTATTTACATCTACAGGAACAAGAGTTCTGTCAGTGTGCAGAAATGAGGGGAAAAAAGGGTAAGGACTGCAGATAGAAAAAAACTGAATCGTGATTCATTGTTGTTATGACCTTGTGTGCGCTGAAGGAGGTGTTTTTCTTATTTCCAAGGTTTTTGTGACTTGACAGAACAGTATTTTAATAAAGTACAGTATATTGAAAAATGTGTATTCAGATATTCAAACAATTCTGTCACTTAAACCATTCTCTGTGGTATTTTTACTGCAAAGCATCAAATCTTAAAACTAATTATTTTAGAATGACTTTTATTACCAAAAATCACATGCATTATCAGTAATGTCAATCTTTTTCAGCACAGAAACCTTGCACCATTTTGATAAAAATATGTATAACTTTCATACACTGCCCTGGGGATTTTTAGGTCAAAATTAGGTCACAAAACGCATATTGCAAAAGCAGTAATTTGAGGCCCATCAAGGCATTTCAAGCAGATGAAACTAGATTTGGCACAAAAAAAAAAAATTATATATATCTGATTCATAACAAGAATCTCACTTTAGATTCTGTCAATTAATTATTGCAGAATGGGTCAATTCATTTACCAGCAGGACTAATTGGACCATGCTGGACCTATTATCCCAGTTTCTCAGATGAATGAAGATGAGCCATTTTGCTTTGCGACTTTCACGCAGGGATTTGAGTTTTTAGGCAGGATACCTTACAGAACGTGTCCCTCTCACCGAACCATCATCGGGTACAAACCAGATTTCAAAAACCATGAATGAGAGTCAAACAACATAGCTACCCTTTTGTAACTTTTTATTGTTTCATGTTTCGTTTGGACTCGAATTACAAATGAACCTTTTTATGGAATACCACACACGGTACAAAAGGCTCGGCTGTCTCTAAGTAGCGGATTATTCTGACCAATCAGAATGTTCAGCGCGGCTGCAATGTCACCACGGAAGGCGGAGCTGAATCACAGGCTAAAGAGAGAGACGCAGCAAATGTGAGAAGATAGAGAGTTTGGCAGCTGTATTCTAGTTCATTCAGAGTTACTTTAAAGACCACATTGACTTCGAGTTTATGCTGGGTTACAGTGTGCGTACATGTGAAGTAAGTGATCAGCTGTTGTCCTTGTACCGATTGAGGAGTGGCCGGTTGGCATGGCGCTGCCTGTATTGCCTGCTCGATTCAGTGCATTCGCGAGTATTTCTGTGATATCCCTTGTTGTGAGATACTTATATGCTGTACATTGTGTTATTATTGAATATTAACCTTATCATTGTGTGTGCGCGTTATGCGACGGTTCTTGTTTGCATGTAGCAATCATTCAATTAGTACATGTCCAGGCATGTTACCCTGCCCTCGTACTGCATTCATGTGCGGATAGTGCCACTTGTGGACATTTAGAGCATAAGCGCCCATGTTAAATAGTGTAATATAGCATGGTTATATTTATATTGGGTGCTGTTTAGTGTTTTAATGTTTATTGTGGAACATTTGTATATTCATATCATTAAGTTTATTTCTCTTGTTTAATCCATTTCAGAAAACCACATCCATGTATACCCATAAAGCTTTCAGTAAATCAGACATCAACCAACTCCATTGAGTGCTTCTCTTCAATTAAGAAACCATCTCACTCAGTCCTTACAGACTGCCTACTGTGTTTCACACCCCCATACTACAACCAACGAACCCTTCATTTCAAGTGGTCCTTCGAGCCGGATTGGTGAATCACTGTAGAGAGATGACATCCCGTTCTGAGTCAGATCCTCCTGTTGTCCGACCTAGACGACAAATAAGGCCGCCTGCACATCTAGCAGACTATCAAGTTCATGGATCAGGCTTCGTGAAGAGAGTGCCATCAGCTAAACATCTGAATGAAGCTGGAATGAAAGCAGATGCACCCACGTCAGAGAATGCATCCCGTTCGTCTTCTCCAAAGAGTCAGCCTTCATACGTGGATGATCTAGTTCTCCGAGATGTATGGCCAGAGCCATTTAGAGATGTGTCGCCAGATCATGGCGAGCGCCACCTTCAAGTCCAGCAGTTGTCTGATATAAAGTCTATGTGGTTCGAGATGAAAAGGGACAACGATGAGCTTCGCAGCCACATTCTGCCAGAGATCATGTCTTCGCTGCAAGGGCTCAAGGCGGAGAACACTTTATTGAGGAAGGATATCCAGCAGTTTAGCATCAGTTTTGAGACTCCTTGTCGATCAGTGACACCTGTACCAGCCCCTCGTACTCACTTGCCACCATCTGTCTGTAGTCGGAGAAGTTCTGCAGTGTATGCTGATGAAGTTCCTCCACCCCGACCTACCCAGTGCGAGCAGCTGACGAGACAGATGGAGGATCTTACAATTTCACCTAGGACGCCACATGCTGATGAGAGCCATCACGCACCAATTCAGAGCAGTTGGGTTCAGAGGGAGTAGCGGAATTAGAGTGTGGTTCACATGTGTCCAGACTGCAAGGCCAGCTTCCATATGAGCTCCAGATCAGCTTTAAGAGATACGTCCACCCGTATAGGATAACCGTTCCTACTCTTCTCGACTTTGCGAACTGGTTAGAGTACGAGCTTCAGGTCCAAGATGACACTGCTAAATCAGTCATGTATGCTCCACCCTTACATACCAGGAAAAGAGAAGGTCGTCATGACACCAAGCCTCCAGGCAGATCTACGAGCATCCTGCTGGGTGCTGAGAAGCCCACTGCTGACAGTGAATGTAAAGCGCCCGCTCCAGTGTCCAGACCCAGCTCGGTCAGGTACAGAGAGAAGTCACGTGCCTACTGCCCTTATTGTGACAATGCTAGTCACTTCCTTAATGGATGCCCCAACTTCAAGGAGCTGACCAAAGAACAGAAAGAGGCATGGATCCGCAAGAACAACAGGTGTTGGCGGTGTGGCCGCAATCATCATGCTTCCAGATGCACACTAAAGGCTCTGTGCAAGACCTGCAATAGAAGACACCTGCTTATATTGCATGAGTTGAATGAGCGGGCTGTGAATACCAATTATGAGACTGATCCCAAGGAGAACTTGTGTCTTGTGAGTACCACGAAAGACATCTTGTATGCAGACCGTTTTGTCGGCAGCCGCAGAGTCTTTTTGAAAGTTAGTAAAGTCATCATTGCAAATGGGGATGCATCCTTGGAAACATATGCAGTGCTGGATGATGGGTCGGAAAGAACTATTCTCCTCCATGCTGCAGCTCAGCAACTGAACCTCAAGGGGCAGCTAGAAGATCTGATCCTGCGCACAGTGAGACAAGATCAGCAGGTGCTTCATGGAGGGGCTGTCTCCTTCACAGTATCACCTGTGTCTCATCCCCACAAGAAATACCTCATTCAACATGCATTTACAGCCGAGAGACTAGGCCTCGCCGAACACACCTATCCATTGGCTTCCTTACAGAAGAGACACAGACATCTAGCTGGCCTCCCACTGCAGCAGATGGATAAAGTGTAGCCCGTGTTGCTGATCGGGTCAGATTGCCCACATCTCATCACGCCTGTTGAACCAGTCCGGTTAGGCCCACCAGGGGGTCCTGCAGCAGTCAAAACCCGCCTTGGATGGACTCTTCAAGGTCCTACTCATGAGGTTCGTCGTGAGATCAACACACACCAGTGTTTCTTCACCTCAGTTCTTCCCAACACAGACTTGTTTGCTCATGTTGAGAGACTATGGCAGATGGATGTGATTCCCTACTGCAGTGACAAGATAGCGACACGATCCAGACTAGATCAAGAAGCCATCAGACTCCTGCAGGAGAAGACTGTGCGAGTGGAAGTAGAAGATACGATGCGGTATGCCACACCGCTCCTTCGTATGCAGAGTATGCCACGCTTGACTATGCCTAAAGAAGCTATTCTCCCTCAGCTTAGGAGTGTCGAGAGGAGAATGCTTAAGAACCCAGAGCAGGCATCCGCCTACCAGGCCGAGATCACCAGACTGAAGCAAGCAGGTTATGTATCCAAAGTGGAACTGAGAGACGTGGATAGCACCACAGAGTCATGGTACATCCCGCACCATACTGTATGGTTCAGCACAATAACAAGAACAGGGTCGTCTACAACTGCTCCTTTCAGTTTGAAGGCCACAGCCTTAATGAGTTCCTACTTCCAGGACCCACACTTGGCCCATCACTACTAGCAGTCCTGCTCCGCTTTCGAGAGCACCCTGTTGCAATAAGCAGCGATATTCGTGGTATGTTTCACCAGGTGAGGCTGCTCCCCGGTGACATGCCCTTGCTCCGATTTCTGTGGCGAGACTTGATACCTGAGCGACCCCCCGACGTGTACCAGTGGCAGGTGCTCCCCTTTGGCACCACGTGCAGTCCCTGCTGTGCCACGTATGCCCTGCAGAAACACGTCACGGATCACAGTCAGCCGGGAGACCAATTCAGAGAGGTAATTGAGAGATCATTTTACGTCGACAATTGCCTGCACAGTCTTCACTCCCCTCAAGAGGCTAGAGACCTAGTTGATCAACTTCGAGCACTTCTAGCCACAGGAGGCTTCGAGCTTCGACAGTGGGCCAGCAATTGTCCATCCGTGATTACTCATCTCCCCGCTGAATCCAGATCCAGTACCTGTGACCTCTGGCTCAGTCAAGGCCAACAAGACGTCCACGAGTCTACACTTGGACTGCAGTGGCATTGTCAGTCCGACACTCTATGTTACAAGCATCGAACCCAACGCTCTTCCTCCGTAACAATGCGCCAGATCTACCGAGTGCTAGCGAGCCAATATGATCCTCTTGGCTATCTTATCCCTTACACCACCCGGGCTAAGATAATAGTACAGCACCTGTGGGACAAGAAGCGTGATTGGGACGACCCACAGTTGCCTGAGGAACTGCTTGCATCATGGCACGAATGGGAGAAGGAGTTGAGTGGACTGGAGGAAATATCTCTGCCCAGGTGCTATTCTCAATCACACAAAGATCACCCATCCTGTAGATATGAAGTCCACGTCTTCTGTGACGCTTCGGAGCAGGCGTACGGTTCAGTGGCCTACCTGCGGATAGAGCACAAAGAGGGTCAAGTCGAAGTTGCCTTCATCGCCGCCAGGTCCCGCGTTGCCCCTCGCAAGCAACAATCCATACCACGCCTAGAGTTGTGTGCCGCCCTCAACGGAGCGCAGCTATCCCAGCTTCTGACTACAGAGCTTCCTATTCCCATCCGCTCCACTACGCTCTGGTCTGATTCCACCACTGTGCTCAGGTGGTTGACATCCAGCTCATGTCGTTACAAGGTGTTTGTGGGAACGAGGGTAGCAGAGATTCAAGAGATGACAGCTTCTGCCATCTGGCGCTACGTCAGAACTTCAGACAACCCAGCGGACGACATCACTCGCGGCAAGCCTCTTGGAGATCTCTCCAAAGAAAGCCGGTGGAGCCAGGGGCCGTCACTCCTTAAGCTTTCCTCCGATAGTTGGCCTGAGCAGCCTCCTTTATCGCTTGAAGAGCCAAGCTGCGAACTAAGACAGTCATCATTCTTTGGGTTAGTGACCACAACTACACCCTCAGCTAAGCTGCAGCACTATGACACGCTGGCAGAGTGCCTGAATGCTTACGGGCAGGAGCTTCACGGGGCGGCCTACACCTCCAGTGCCGACCTCCAAAGGGATGTTCAACATGCAGTCCTCCGTCAAGCTCAAGCAGAGTCCTTCCCCGATGAGCTGAGACTTCTGAAGTCTGGGAAACCTATATCGTCTACAAGCAGACTGATCACACTCTCCCCGGAGCTTGATGCTACTACTGGACTTATTCGAGTAGGAGGCCGTCTACGCCGCTGTGAGGTACTGGAAGAGGATGCAGTACATCCAGCTGTTCTCGACCCTCGACATCCAATCATAGCGCTAATCATGAAGGATTATGATGAGAGGCTACATCATCCAGGTACAGAGCGGTTGTTTGCAGAAATCAGAAGGACATACTGGATACTACGAGGTCGTGAAGCTGTCCGGCGACACCAGCGCCAGTGTAGGAAGTGGAGAGGACGCCCAGAAGTCCCTCTCATGGCTGACCTGCCCCTCAGCAGACAGAGATACTTCCGTCCAGCTTTCTACTCGACTGGCATGGACTGTTTCGGCCCCTTCCTCATTAAGATCGGCCGACGTAACGAGAAGAGGTGGGGCATAGTCTTTAAGTCCCTGACCACAAGGGCAACCCATCTTGATCTTCTCACCAGTATTGATTCTGACTCTTTCCTGATGGCTCTACGACGGTTCATCGCCAGACGAGGCAAACCGTATGAGTTATTGTGCGACCAAGGCACCAACTTTAAGGGAGGAGAACGCGAACTGAATGATGCCTTCGCCACCCTCCAAGACGAGCTACAAAGTCACCTTGCCAATCAGCAGATCAAGTTCACCTACAACCCACCAAGCGCCCCTCACTTCGGCGGTTGCTGGGAGAGGGAGATCCGCTCTATCAAGGCAGCGCTCAGAGTGACTATCGGAGCCCACGCTGTTACTGCGGAAGTGTTGAGGACAGTCCTAATTGAGGTGGAAGGTATCCTCAATTCAAAGCCCCTTGGATATACCTCCTCTGACGTTGCTGACCTCGACCCGATCACCCCGTACTGCTTCCTGATTGGCCGTCGAGACACGTCATCTACCAGGAGTCGGAGATGCTGATTCGGCGACGCTGGCGCCACAGCCAACTGCTTGCGGAGCACTTCTGGAGACATTTTTTGAAGTATTACTTACCAGATCTCCAAGCCCGCCAGAAGTGGAAGACTGAAAAGAAGGCATTGGAAATCGGAGATGTAGTCTTGATTGTTGACCCCAACTTCCTCGCGCCCTCTGGCCTGTAGGCAGAGTCACTCAGGTGTTCCCCGGTGCAGATGGTCGAGTCCGGACAGCCAGAGTAGATGTCAACGGTAAGACCTACACACGAGTTGTGGCCCGTCTCATCCAGCTTCCAGCCCTGCCCGAGGACGACCAAGACAAGATATCGACCTTTGTTAGATAAGCGAATTCAGTTCCTGAATTCGGGGGCGGCTGTACAAAAGGCTCGGCTGTCTCTAAGTCACGGATTATTCTGACCAATCAGAATGTTCAGCGCGGCTGCAATGTCACCACGGAAGGCGGAGCTGAATCACAGGCTAAAGAGAGAGACGCAGCAAATGTGAGAAGATAGAGAGTTTGGCAGCTGTATTCTAGTTCATTCAGAGTTACTTTAAAGACCACATTGACTTCGAGTTTATGCTGGGTTACAGTGTGCGTACATGTGAAGTAAGTGATCAGCTGTTGTCCTTGTACCGATTGAGGAGTGGCCGGTTGGCATGGCGCTGCCTGTATTGCCTGCTCGATTCAGTGCATTCGCGAGTATTTCTGTGATATCCCTTGTTGTGAGATACTTATATGCTGTACATTGTGTTATTATTGAATATTAACCTTATCATTGTGTGTGCGCGTTATGCGACGGTTCTTGTTTGCATGTAGCAATCATTCAATTAGTACATGTCCAGGCATGTTACCCTGCCCTCGTACTGCATTCATGTGCGGATAGTGCCACTTGTGGACATTTAGAGCATAAGCGCCCATGTTAAATAGTGTAATATAGCATGGTTTTAATGTTTATTGTGGAACATTTGTATATTCATATCATTAAGTTTATTTCTCTTGTTTAATCCATTTCAGAAAACCACATCCATGTATACCCACAAAGCTTTCAGTAAATCAGACATCAACCAACTCCATTGAGTGCTTCTCTTCAATTAAGAAACCATCTCACTCAGTCCTTACAGACTGCCTACTGTGTTTCACACCCCCATAATACAACCAACGAACCCTTCATTTCACCACACATAAAAGTGTCCCACAAGCCACCGCTGTGAAAACTGCACAAATAAAAATAAGTCAGGAGTGTAGCACACCTGAAATTGTATCTAATCAGAAACACTCTCTACCTGTCAATCATTTAGCATGTTTGGGTTTGCTGCTGTATTTTTGGAAGGGTGTTTTTGAAAGGGGTGTGTGTGTGTGGTTGAAGCGACGATGGCTTAATCTAGTGGAAGTTAGCAAACATTGCCAACACTGTGATGACAGTTCCTTCAAAAATGTAACTATTTTAATAGTGTCCTTAAATTTTTGTTGCATCCCTATTGTATAAAAATGTGTCATGCTGGTAAAAGTGCAATGCTTAGCATCTTCCAAAAAGCATCACAGCTAATTGTAGTACTTTGGTTGCAACCACCTCGAACTGAAATAGAAAAGACTGGATATCTGTCATGGCCCATAACAAGCTTATCAGATGCGATAAAGGCAAGTGCAAGGTCTGACTTTTCAGTTCTTCTTAAGAAAAGGCAGAAATCCGACGACATGTATGCCATCTCCTGCTGACTAATACATTCTCAGCTCTAATTAGGAGGATCTTGGGGGCTCTCCAGTGTCATAATATGCAGTTTACAGTAGTTCTCTGAGGCTGTCTACATCTGTTGCTTTACATTAGTGCTTCTGACACTCTTTACTGAAGACTACTACAAGGCACCTGTGAAAAGTCATGAATGTGTGCACATGCTAGCACAAACTGTTCTGTAACAGCCACATTAAACTTATGTGCCATCTCAATTGGAGCTAGGTGGCACAAAAATGGCATCATTTGTTAGTGAGATCTATAGGTCTGAGGCTCATTTTCCTATCAAAAATACATTAAATCTTTATGAGCAGTTGTTAATGTATAATTAAAATTTTGGAATTTGTCAGGTGGTTGCAACCATGTAAATATTATTTATTTATTTATTTTTCTTTCTTTTTTCTGTTAAGAACATATATCATGTTAGCTTGATGGTTACACCCAGTACATTTTTGAGACGTACATATTGTATTTTTAAACTACATTTTTATGGGTGGGTTCGATTGATTGAGTGAGGCTGATTGAAACTTTTTTATACTGTTCTTTCTTTTTTTTCAATGTAATCATTAAATAAAATTAAACATTGAAAAAAAAGATAATTGAACTAAAGACTAAATAAAACTAAACATAAATATTTGATTAAAAACTTAAACAAAAAACAGAAATGCTGCCTTAAAAACTAAATGAAATGAATAATAAACTACATACATAAATACATACAATACTAAGTAAATATATATATATATATATATACTCTATATATATATATATATATATATATACAGTGGGTACGGAAGTATTCAAGACCCCTTACATTTTTCACTCTTTGTTATATTGCAGCAATTTGCTAAAATCATTTAAGTTAAGTTTTCCTCATTAATGTACACACAGCAAACATATTGTCAGAAAAACACAGAATTGTTGACATTTTTGAAGATTTATTAAAAAAGAAAAACTGAAATATCACAATGGTCCTAAGTATTCAGACCCTTTTTTCAGTATTTAGTAGAAGCACCCTTTGATCTAATACAGCCATGAGTCTTTTTGGGAAAGATGCAACAAGTTTTTCACATCTGGAGTTGGGGATCCTCTGCCATTTCTCCTTGCAGATCCTCTCCAGTTTTGTCAGGTTGGATGGTAAACGTTGGTAAACAGCCATTTTTAGGTCTCTCCAGAGATGCTCATTGGGTTTAAGTCAGGGCTCTGGCTGGGCCATTCAAGAAGTTGTTGTCACAGAGTTGTTGTGAAGCCACTCATTTGTTATTTTAGTTGTGTGCTTTGGGTCATTGTCTTGTTGGAAGGTGAACCTTCGGCCCAGTCTGAGGTTCTGATCACTCTGGAGAAGGTTTTCGTCCAGGGTATCCCTGTACTTGGCCGCATTTATCTTTTCCTCGATTGCAACCAGTCGTCCTGTCTTTGCAGCTGAAAAACACCCCCACAGCATCAAACAGCTTCACTGTTGGGACTGTATTGGACAGTTGATGAGCAGTGCCTGGTTTTCTCCAGACATATCGCTTAGAATTAAGGCCAAAAAAGTTCTATCTTGGTCTCATCAGACTAAAGAATCTTATTTCTCACCATCTTGGAATCCTTCAGGTGTTTTTTAGCAAACTCCATTTGCGGGGTCTCGGGCTTTCATGTGTCTTGCACTGAGGAGAGGCTTTTGTCGGGCCACTCTGCCATAAAGCCCAACTGGTGGAGGGCTGCAGTGATGGTTGACTTTCTACAAATTTCTCCCATCTCCCGACTGCATCTCTGGAGCTCAGCAACAGTGATCTTTGGGTTCTTCTTTACCTCTCTCACCAAGGCTCTTCTACCCCGATAGCTCAGTTTGGCCGGACAGCAAGCTCTAGGAAGGGTTCTGGTCGTCCCAAACGTCTTCCATTAAGGATTATGGAGGCCACTGTGCTATTAGGAACCTTAAGTGCAGCAGAAATTTTTGTAACCATGGCCAGATCTGTGCCTTGACACAATTCTGTCTCTGAGCTCTTCAGCTGTCTTTGACTCCCCCCCCTCATGATTCTCATTTGCTCTGACAAGCACTGTGAGCTGTAAGGTCTTATCTAGACAGGTGTGTGGCCTTACTAATCAAGTCCACTCAGTATAATCAAACACAGCTGGACTCAAATGAAGGTGTTAAACCATCTCAAGGATGATCAGAAGAACTGGACAGCACCTGAGTTAAATATATGAGAGTCACAGCAAAGGGTCTGAATACTTAGGATCATGTGATATTTCAGTTTTTCTTTTTTAATAAATCTGCAAAAATGTAAACAATTCTGTTTTTTTCTGTCAATATGGTGTGCTGTGTGTACATTAATGAGGCAAAAAAAATAACTTAAATGATTTTAGAAAATGGCTGAAATATAAAAAAGAGTGAAAAATATAAGGGGGTCTGAATACATTCCGTACCCACTGTAAATATATATATATATATACACACACATTATATATATATATATATATATATAGATATTATATATATTATATTATAGATATATATATATATATATATATTATATTATATATATATATATTATATATATATATTATATATATATATAACTCGTACAAACATGAATCAGAAAATGAAGATGGCAGAAATTTGTCATGGAAATTTGATCTGCACACTTAAAAAAAGTATAAAGTATGCATTTAATAGTGAATGTGACTCTAAAACCTAATGATCTGACTTATTTAGATTTTCTTTTTTTTCTGCTAATTGTTCTGTATTCTGTCTCCATGTGGGTGTCAGCATATTGAGATTTTTCATGGCAGATGGTATCCATCAATTTAAAAATCTGACCTTTTACGTGGTCTATGCGTATGATTAGGATAGATGAAAATAGGCATGATAATATCTTCCTTGAATGGTGCACAAGGAACACTGTCATGAATGCAATTAGAATGTGACGGAGTTGCTTGACAGTTATTAATCTATTCTTAGATTCTCCATAAGGCAAATCAGTATGCATGAGCAAAGAACAGATAGCAAGGGTGAATACAAAAAAAAAACTGCTTAATTGAAGGGTCTGTATGAGAGATCTGGGTGGCACTCCATCAACAAGATGGAAGAATAACTTTTTTTTTTTTTTTAAAAGAACATGGAATCTGGAATTAGTTTTTGTCCATCAGTTTGTAATGTGACATTTACAAAGAAAGTAAGCATTTTGTAAAAATGCAGTTTTGCGCTCAATATTGTTGTCACAAGCAGAGCTCAATTATCAACAAATGGAAACCATATACAGACCTTCAGAAGGGAATTAACAATGTGCTCCCCTGGAAAGACAAATTGCATCTGCTTGCACAAATAACAGCTTTGGAATGAGTATCTGAATGCCAGCTCGTAAAAATGAGAGAGATGGCTTTACTCAAAAGTATCACATTGTTAATTAGCGACAGAAACCACTGTTTACAGAAAGATTTTCAGTTTAAAAAGCACTTTGGAAATCTGTAGAAACTGACCAGTGAAAATAACCAATGCTTGTTGTATGTTAAAATGTTAAGAGCTCTTGTGACATATTAAACTCTAATAAGAAAAAAAAAAAAAAAAAAAAATATAAAAACCACGTTTGTACCTTACCAGAGTGGCACAGATTTGACGTAAGTTCCTAAAATATTCTTAAAAATGATACATTTTGAATAAAAATAGACAAAAGACAAACCCATTTATTATGTATTAGAGACCACGGGCATGCACTTAAGAAGGTAAACAAGGTCAATTTGGTTTTATTTAAACTGTAAAATATGCATACTACTTTATTACCAAGGTAAATGTTTTGATGGAAAATAATGACGACAAACCCATTTATTTATTTGTTTGTGAGACCAATAATATGTGTTAAGTAAAAAAAAAAAAAAAAAAGTCAATTTGTTGTTGTTTTTTTTACGGTAAAACACTCATGCTAAATTATTAATAAAGAAAATTATATTTACACTTAAGAATGTGTGGGTGTGTTGTGTTGTTGTTTTTCCCACATGGTATCTCAAATATATCCTCTTTGGTCCATATTACGCTGGTTTAGTCTGGTCCAACAAACATTTTATCAAAAAAGATGTCTGCATCTTTAGATTTAGAAAGGCAGGACTTTTCATGTGTAGCTTGTCTACTCTGGTTTAATAATGCTTTAAAAAATGCTATTGAGCTTCAGTTCTTTACATTAACAAGAGACGCATGTCTAACCATTTATACGTCAAATTAAATTGCACAACCACTTAAACTCAGTATTTCCCTCAATTCCAACAAAAACTGTGATTTCTCCAACTTGTGGCCAATGAAGGGAAACCATAGCTGTCCTTAATAACATAGCTTCCTTAATTAATAACATGATTTCAGGTCAGCTGTTCTGTAGGAGGGGATTCTATAAATACTGATAAAAACAGAGAGAAGGAGAGGCGGATGGAGGGATAGATTGATTTAAATGCCATAAGGGGATCGCTGGAGATTGAGGCCTAGGAATTTCCCTGTTACCCACGAATCCAACCAACAATCTGCATCATTCCACAGAGCTGCATCCAATAAAACGAGAGTGATACCGTCTAGATAACACTTGAGAGATGATTATGCTAAATGGGACTGGAAGGCAATAAGAAGAATTTGAATTTTGTGTAAACCTTCATGACATTGCAAAATCCTGTAGATGAGAAATAATGTCATTGAGGAACAGAAACACGGTTGACCCTGAGGCCTGAGTGTAATAACGGCCCACAATTACAGGACATGATTGTGACAGCTGGTGCTAAATAACTTGGCAGATAAGGGACTCTTGGATGTATAAGTCCTTGTGAGATTTGCCAAGTAGACTTTCATTTGCTGTTCAGCTCAGATCTCTTGAGGCAAAGAATGACTTTCTGAATACAATCAAACATATACAGTATGTACTGTATATCATACTGCATGACACTCAAACCTATGGACCTATAAGGCCATCAGTCATTGGTGACCATCTTGTTAATGCCTCTGGGTAACAATTTATTATACAGCTCTTGTCTATTTGAATGAGGAAAGACCGGAATCTGCAAAACTGTTTGCTGAAATTTTGTTTCAATGACATACTGTATTCCACCAATCCCACACTGCAAAAATATATTTACACCTTCAAATGCCAAAATGTACTCACCGAGCAAAGCACATACACTACTAATCTAAACTAGTGTAATGTAAAAAGGTATTAAATACATTAGACGAATATACTGTACAGTAATGCACAAGCCTGGAAATAAATAAAAAATAAAATACAAATGGCCCAAAATATAGAATGCCAGTATAAGCCATTACAACTATTGAATAATATTATAAGTAAATACATGTAAAATGTTTTGTTTGGTGGTGGTGGTGGATTGGGGTCTTCAAAGTAGCTAACAAATTATGTTAAAGCAATGTAATTTTAGTCGTTCGACCAAGAGAGTTAAGTTTATCAGAAGTTTTAAGGGACTTTTGATTGTGAAAGGCCGGACTTATATTCTTAGCCGCTGTGGAAAAAAACGCATTACAGTCACAGTATTCCAAAGGTGCGTTCGAATTTCATGAAGCACGCCGCAGATCAGATCGCAATAGACTTGACGCAGTGCATGCAGGTTAGTATTTTGTCCGACTCCGAGCGAGCGCGGAGTCAACGTCACCTGTCACGTTGTGGCATAAAGGCACCGCAGGCGCGTTTCGAGAGCAGGCCAGGTGAATCAGAGGCGCAGTTCCCCAGAAGACGCGACTGCAGAGCGTGATGACGACACAGCATTTCACGAATTGGGCCAGATTCACCGCATGACAACTATCAAGTGTGTTTCGGTTTTATTCTAACCTTTTCAATTCCAATTATGGCCACAAATCTGTGTTTTTAGAACGATAAAAGCTTTTTTACTGTAGTCGCAATTTTATATTGAGTCACGTTTATCATAAAACAATGATGAAAGCATACATTCCCCCACTTTATTAGTATTTAAATAGTATATGATTATGTTGAACTTTATTCTTGAAAAGATGGCGCTTTATTAAGCATTACATAAAAAGTGTTTCTGTTGCTCATGAAAACATTTCTAAAAACGTCTGTATATTTGACAAATATTGCATTTAATTCACTTCATCTGTGATAGAGTATGAAAACACCGCGCGAGTGTCACTAACGGGAGCAGAAAGTGTCCCGCTTGACGGCTCCGTATTCATCTCTGCCCCGATTGCAAGCGGCTACTCTCGTTGACTGCCGTCTGTAGCCGTGCTTCAAGTCAAACGCACCTATTGACAGGACGACCTTTAATAGGTGTTATTTTCAGTGCCTGATTAAAAAGCCTACAAAATTGCTTTGATGATGTATATCATCTGAAATATATTTTTATTACCATTAATGTCTTTTAAATTATGCTACGTATAACAATACATAAAGAGCTATATAATTTGAAATTAAACATTTCTTGATATTTTTGTTATTTTTTATTTTTGATGGGGTTTTGGCCACATCAGTCTGTCAGGGACAAAGTGGGACACCTTCCTGGAGTGGTCTTCAATTTTCTATATACGGTCCATTCCCTCCCCTTTAATCATATTTAAGCAGAGGAGAACATACAAGGTGGCTCAGAGTAAAAATTATTTTCCATAGCCCACTCATGCCTGCTATCTCACTTTTTACATAATTACAAAGACATACTTTCAGTCAAAAGAAAGGCATTGCCCTGTATTAAGAGGATATTGTGGTGACAGCTGTTTATATTCCTGAAGTGTTCTTGTGGTGTCCAGGATTGAGTGTGGGAGAATATTCTATGTCCAAATGATGAAGGGGTGAAGTCTTTTTAATATATCTGTGCTGCTGCCTGCAATAGACTGACAGGTCCAATTACCATTTGAAGCTCCTCTGCGGTTGCTTGGTGGACAAACACCACCTCCAAATATCCCCAAGGATAAGGACTCTTCAGTGAGACAGTAAGTAGGCCAAAAAAGGAAACCAGCGAGTGACACCTTTTGCACAGATTGAGGTTGAACCCTTTTGAATATGCTCCCTTCCATCCTTTGATTTTTCAGTGCTTGGTTCTATCTGCAACAGTCATGTTGATAGAGTGGTAACAAGAGAACCAAGGAACTCCCACTCACCCCTTCACAGTTGGTGTCATATGCCGTTGGTTCTTGGCTTGACTCATTTGAGGTCAAATGTTTGCATGGGTCTTCTTGAACCTTTTGAGTAGAGTTATGGGAAACACAAACCTTGTGTCATGAAAATCAAAAATCATTGAGATATTGTCCCTCCCAGTCTCCCTCTTTTGACCTTACTGCAGAGGCACTCAACCTGCCTCAAGGCTGTACTATATGCCTGTTCCCTCCAACACACCTTTTTAGATGTTGCAGTGAATATCTATTTGGCGTTATGAAAGATATTTGAGTTTTAAAAGGTTACTGTTGACATTTGTACAGTAGTATCTGTTGACTTTCACTTCCCAGTGCCCTCAGTAACTTGGCAGGTGACATAATCTTCGATCCCAAAACACTGGACCTGGACCTTTTCGGAAGGTGCTGATATGTCCAACCTAGGCTTACTGAAAAATGTGCCTGTGGCGACAGTCCAGTGAGTGACACAAAAAAGAGGGTTCAATTTAACCTGAAAGAGTTGAATGTGAATCTGACGTTGTTTTATTACACTGGATGTTATACATATTGCAGCATTTTGGTAATGAAATGTCAGATGGCTGTTACTAAAAGGTTACTGGTGTAACGCATTTGAAAATAATGCACCACTTACACTAAAACCTGCCATAAACCTAACCGACAGTGTTAAAAAAACATAATTTTTTTTAAAGCAACCGTGCCATTTTAGCTTGCTTCTACAAGTTTTGAGCTCTTTCATCATGACTTGTATTTCACAGGACTTGTAATCGATTGCTTTTCAAATTGCCAAGGTGCAAAGGTTCAGGTGAGCTACGGAGCACGTTTACATTCAGAAAAGCCATACCAAGAGCATGTTTATGTATGATGGAAACGTCAAAAATTGTTAGTTCAACAAACCATCCATTATGGTAAAAGTGTTTTGAGGTCAGAACATAGTATTATGCAAGGAACCAAGCAAAAATGAGTCTTTATTAAATAATAATATGCGCCTGTAATCATAATCTGTGAAAAGGAATACAAATCTGATGTTTTATTGCCACTAATGTTCATTTCAGCTGGAAACTGCAGTATATGTAGCTACATTTTTTTGGAGTTTTGCAAAAATGTAGGCAGAAGCATGTTTTTCCAATGAGCCCATGTTCCATTTGTCCTCCTCGCTCAAGCTGCCCCACCTTATCTCATTCCAGCATACCTGATCATCTGTTTGTTTGAGAGCATAATCACGGAGAAGCTGTTAAGCACCTGTGTGTTATGCCACCGTCACGACAAAGGCTTTGAATGCAAATTACCTGCAGTGTTCCAAATGCCACGACAAGCAGTGGGAAAGCCCTATGGAGTTTCTTACCCTGGTGAAGATGCTAATGCCTGGGTAATGGGTGCAATTTCACAACGTAAATGTCAGCAAATCACTGCATGCAGGAAACTCTGATTTTGTGTTCTGCATCTCACACATTACATGATGTGTAACCTTAAAATGCCTCGTACTCTGGGCCGTCAGTACGTCAATTCTGCACTTGTGTGAAATTATATTTGCATGTGATATTAAAGCTTGTTTTTGCTGGAGTCAAATCCTTATGAAAAAGGAATGAAGGTCATTTTACCCTTATAAAGCTCTGAGATAATTAAAATGCCTATGGAATTGCTTGGCTTGGCCAAACTTTATTTTAGGCAAACAAAGCCAATCTGAATGTCCAGTCTCTACACTTTCAATTACCTGCAAGAATAACCAGCTAATGACCACGTGTCATATCCTGTCGCTCCGTCCTGTGCTTGAGCACTTATACTGAATTAATGAGGTGGCCAGGTACCTGTGATTAATATTTTATGACTCTGCACAGAGTGAGTCCATCTCCATGACAAATTATTGGGGTCATGGCAAATGACCCCCTACCCTTTCTATCACAGACTGTCAGGCCTTTTGCATCTGCCCACTGTTAATTAAATGAAAGGATTCTGGCCAGAGGAGGATACGAAGCAATTTTGATGAAACTTTTCAGAGAATAAAGATATCACACTGGTGAGATTCAATATAAAGTAGCAGTGATAATGGTTACTGCTAAATGGTAACATCTTAAATATATGGTATAGGAACAAAATTGCAGGACATTGCATTGGCCCAGCAATGCATGCCAAATTATTGTGTTGCTATCAGCTTAGCAGGATTTTGCTACATTTTCAGAATCAACATACTTTATGTTATTGAACCAATACTGCTGTCAACCAGTCATATTTTAGGGTTGCCTAATTCACCTTATCTTTGACTTTAGGGATTACATTAGGGTTGCAATTGTTTAATATAAAAGCCTGTTCCAGAAATAACTAACAATACTGAGCTGGAATATTTTCCTTCTTCATTAAATCATATTGTGCATTTTCTTTAAAGGTATACTATGTCATGTTGTGCACTCTGTCATCTCTATTTGTGATGGAAACATAAAATCAACCTAAGCTCTTTGGGAAAACATGTCTCTATTTATATTTTAGCAAAACTTTTCCAAAAACATACCTACAAAATCCACTGCAATTTCCAGCTGAAATGAACACTAGTAGCAGTAAAACATCAACACTTTATTCCTTTTCACATACATTATGATTACAGTGGATGTTTATCTATTAATAAAGACACATTTTTGCACATTCTTTCCACTGTAATATGTTCTGACCTTAAAACACTTTTACCTTAGAGGTCAATTCGTTATATGGATGCGTGCCAC
The DNA here is from genome assembly GCA_018155175.1 of Sinocyclocheilus anophthalmus. Lineage (NCBI taxonomy): Eukaryota > Metazoa > Chordata > Actinopteri > Cypriniformes > Cyprinidae > Sinocyclocheilus > Sinocyclocheilus anophthalmus. Next base: position 154,943 of record JADLZN010004190.1, read on the forward strand.
AATCCACATAACGTTATAAAATGTTGCCAGATTTATTGTTCGATTTAAACAAAATGTGCTTTTAGTGCCATTCACTGGACATGTCACTTTGAAAGTGTCAGGAAAAGTACAAAAAACTATCTAAAATCATTTTGCAGAAGTATGTTTTTTTCCAATGAGCCTGAGTAGCAGAACATTTAAAGTTACTTGTGGATCTTTTCTTTTCTTTTGTTCACAGAAATGATGTAATCATGCAAGTTCCCTCCAAAATTTCTGGCCAAATCGAACCTGATAAGTTATAAATATAAATCAGTGTATGCAAGAACAGTTTTCTATAGATTTTAACGTGTTGGACCAATAATTCATTTATATATAAATGAATAAATGAATCAAATAACTACATAAATACATTCATGAGAAATGCTCTGTATAAGCTGTTTCATCAAAATGTTTATTTTACAGAATCTAGTGGAGTTTTATGGGAAATCTTTTTAACACACTGTACTTTTTATTTAAACTAGCCTGAATAAAGTATGTTTTCTTCTTCAGCTCCTGCTTTTTTACATAAAGTTCAAGGGAATTTGCCAGAAAGTTTGTGAATTTGTATTTCAAAAGAAGCTGGCTGTACATTAGAATAATTTGTGTTTAAGGCATAACGCTTTGCATCAAGTTTCCATTTCCTGTGTTTTCAGAGAGAGTTTTCCTTTTACTCTTAAAAAGGTTTCTACTGTACCTAGCTTTTGTAATTGGAATTCAGATAATGGCCATAGTGCAATTACTATATTGGAAGGAGAGGCTTAGGCATTATATAAATAACTTTAATTCAATTCTAACAGAATATACTTTGCTCAGCAGAGTGGGACCCAATTAGCATGGCCAATTCTAGCTGCTCATCAACAAGCGCACTATTCAACAGACTATGGATGGCGAAGCGTGCTGTGGTAACAAAGGGATGCCTTTTATCATAATATTCAATTTGTGCTCTCTTCTCACACTGTCAACAAGGGACCATGCAAGTCATAGAATTGAATCTCAAGTGTTGACAACCAAGGGGACGAGCTGAAGAGATTTCTATTTCTAATTGAACTGTACTGTGCAGCTTGAAAGTTTGTGAACCCTTCAGAACTTTCTATATTTCTGCATAAATATGACAAAACAATCAAAATTTCACACAAGTCCTGAAAATAGACAAATATAACCCAATCAAACAAATGAGACAAAAAAAATTATTTGTCATTTATTTGAGAAAAATGATCCAGTGTTACATACCTGTGCGGTGCAAAAGTATGTGAATCTTGCTTTCATATCAGGTGGACTCCCTTTTGGAGCAATCAAGCAGATAAACTTTCTGGTTAATGGCAATCAGTGCTGGCACAATGCCTGGTATTTTGCCCATGATTCAGTACATAAAATTCAGCTTGGTCCTTCCACAGCATTTCCATGGATTAAGGTTCGGACTTTGTACTCAGCCAATTCCAAAACATGAACTTTTGCTTCTTAAACATTATTGGAAAATGACTCAGGTGCTGGGTAATTGTCTTGCGCATTTTGATGCATGCACATGATTTTCGGACCTTTTCTTTAGAACTTGTATAGTATAATTCAGAAGTGATTGTTACATCAATGTGGCAAAGCAAACACCTGCGCCAGGAGCAGCAAAACGGCCAAAACCATGATTACTACCACTACCATGTTTCAAAGGACCGGATAAGGTGATTATGCTGTTAAATTGCAGTCCAAACTCTTTAGAGATGGTTTTGTAACCTTTTCCAGCCTGATAAGCAACAACAATTATTTTGCTGAGGTCCTTAGAGATCTCCTTTATTCGTGCCATGATTCACTTCCGCAAACACGATCAGATTTGATAGATCATGTGATTAATAACATAGTGCACATCACTGCCACCTTCAAATTAACAGCTAATCAAGAGATTTTCTTTTTTTCATCTTTTGCCACTCACAGATTTTTAATATTAGATCATTTTCTTGAATAAATAAATGACAAAGTATATATTTTGTTTGATTGGATTCTCTTTGTCTACTGTCAGGATTTGTGTGAAAATCTAATTATGATTTGGGTCACATTTGTGCAGAAATATAGAAAATTCTAAATGGTTCACAAACTTTCAAGAAACACTGTATATTGTGTTTATTGTGAAGCCAGAAACACTGGGTTTGAGTGGTCTCCAAGCTAAATATTTTTGTTTATCATGCCGTGCAGAGAGTAGTGGATGAGCTAGAGTCTAAAAAAAAATGGGTTTGTATGGGTTTTAGCCAAGAGTGCATTTAGTTAGAAGTACTTTTTCCCAACTCAGGCTCATTGGAATAATGTGCATATATATGGTGACATTTCAGAATAATACTATTATTATGTTTCTTCTTGCACATTTTGAGACACTTTCAAAGTAAAGATGTCCAGTGAGTGGCGCTAAAAGCCACTAAAAATGTAGTTATATCCAATGATATAAGCCTGAATGTGAATCAGGCTTTTATTACATTGCTGGTTGTACGCATTGTGGCAGTTAGGAAATAAAAGTACAGTGAGTGGTGCAAAAAGGTTAATCGCTTTTGAAATTAACATACTAAACCAAAATTGTACCGGTAATATGTTAGCAAATTTGCAGAAGCAACCATGTCATTTTATCTTGCTTCTTCAAGTCCTTGAGCTCTTATGAACTCATACCCAAGCACTGCACATCACAATGCAATGCTGTACCAGGTGAGCTAATGAGCAAGTTTACCATTTCAGAAAAGCCATTCACATGATGCTCGTTATATGCTGCAAACATCTAAATGTATTCGTTTACAAATGTGTTTTGGTCAAAGTTCTTAATGATCTGATGTCTCTATGTTGGAAAAGTTTTAAAAGTGTAAAAAGACTATAAAAGAATTTGGCTCCAAAACGCTATAGATTAATTTGAGTAAAAATGAGTTTTCTTAAAAAAAAAAAAAAGAAAGTGGCAAGATGAAAGCACTATTTTCTGTTTCAAACTTTCACATATCATCTTTAGGTTATAATAACATTAAAAATTCAAATCCAGATTTTGATTTTCAA